>JAJIBD010027337.1:0-27166 GCA_021461705.1 Cryptotis parvus
CTTCTTCACTCCTTCCTCCTCCTTCCTTCCCCTTCCTCTTCATTCCTCCCTTCCTTCCTTTCCTTCCTTCCCTTCCTTCCTTCCTTCTCGCTCCTTTCCCTCCCCCTCCTTCCTTCCTTCCTTCCTTCTTTCCTTCCTTTCCTTTCCTTCCTTCCTTCCTTTCCTTTTCCTTCCTTCCTTCCTCTTCCTTCCTTCCTTCCTTCCTTCCTTCCTTCCTTCCTTCCCTCCCTCCCTTCTTCCTTCCTTCTTTCCTACCTTCCTCCTTCCTTCCTTCCTTCCTTCTTCCTTCTGAAGCCCCCAAGTCACCTCCTCAAATTCGTAGAAGAACCTTCTCTCCCAAGACTGAGCAGTGGTTGCAGATGGGAGATGGCAGGGTGTGGCCCAGGTAGCTGGCCTTCTTCCTGTCCTGCACAGGATGGACAGAGTATTTGAGAACAGTCCTGCTCCTTGTGCTGGGGATATAATGAGATGGAAGCACCTTCCCCACTATCATTATCTTAAAGCAGTGAGCGATGGTAAATGCTGGAGGTGACGGAGGCCAAGTGGAGAAAGACTCACAGCTGATTTCGGAACTCTGGAATCTGGCACAGCTACACACTCGACCTGATGAAGAAATAAGGAGCTGCAACCATTACTGCTGTTTGTAACCCCCGGCTGCTCTTTGCCGGGAGCAGCACATGAGGCTGCTGGGCCGCACTACACTTCATCGTTTGCACCAGTGTAAACTCGAGTCACAATTCTCGTTTGTTCTATCTTGGGTCAGAAATGCTCCAAAGACTTAGGAGAGATGGTGCCTGATCGAGCTGCTCACAGGTTCTGAGATTTTGTTCCTTACTGAGTCCTCGAGACCGCTCTCCCACCTGGGGTTAGTGTGGTGATCACCCCTCAGAGCTGCCCCTACGTCAGCTCTTTCTGCCATCTCACATGTCAGACCTTGCCAATACTACTCTAGGCTCCTGCCAGAAGTTGGAAGTCAGGGAGGTCAAGGTAGCCACTTGGCTTCTCTTAGAAGTCTAAGTGAAATTTGATCTCTTTACAAGGAATGCAACAGGGTCACCCTAAGACCAGCCGGCTGGCCCAAGCCTAGTTTTGTTTCTTAGCTGTGTGAACTTCCCACTTTAATTTATTCCTCTGGAGATATGACTAAAGCGCAGGTTTCACACGTCACTGTCAGGGTAAAGAGAATACCGTCTGGCTGCGCCGTATGCCACCCAGGCTCTGGAGGGCATTGCTGGACAGACAGAAACCCTCTTCAGCTGCAGTCTGGCTCAGAAGGCAGGCCAACATCTCAGTGGGGCACAGGGTGGCCACCTTCACACAAAGGTCTTCTCCTCAGGGTGCTGAGAGGCATTCACTATACCCAGCCTCTACCTGCCTGGCCACTGCCTCACCCCCAGAAAAGCTGATTTCCACTCCTCACAGTCACCCTGAAACTAATCGACAAACTTTCAGACCAAAAGGACTTCAGGATGGAGGGGTGGATATAAGAGTGGTAGGGATCTTAGTCTTGTGGTGCAGCTGACCTAGGTTTGATCCCCAAAACCCATAATCTCTGTGTACCCACAGAAGTAATTACTGAGTGCAGAACCAGGAGTGTCCCTGAACATCACACAAAAATAGTAAAAGAGATCTTTCCTAAACAACACTGCGCCAGGGTCCTGGACACAAAGCCCAGTGAGGAAAGGGAATAAGATGGTCTCAGGAGCAATACTGAAACCAGGAATATAATATGTGGCCTGTGTAAGTGCTAAGGAATTTTGGTGAAGATGCTACAGACCACAATCAGGAGATGGCTCATCACTGGGAAGAGGCCATGCTGCGTGTTAAAGACAGGGCCCTTTTGACTACTCTCTTTCTGGTTCAGAGTCCAGTTTACAACACCTGATGTACAGACTACAGAAAGGGACAGACTGGCACATATTCAAAAGAGCAAGAACAAACAAGTGCTGGCGTGGATGTGGGGAAAAGGGGACACTCATCCATTGTTGGTGGGAATGCCCGGCTGGTACAGCCTTTCTGGAAAACAATATGGACTTTCCTCCAAAGACTAGGAAATTGAACTCCCATTTGACCCAGCCATACCACTCCTGGGAATCTACCTGGGAAACCAAAAATACGCAGGGGAAACACCATCCCTACTTTTATGTTCATAGCAGCATTATTCACAATAGCCAGAATCTGGAAGCAAACCAGAGTGCCCGAAAAATCGATGACTGGATAAAAGAAGCCTTTGGTACATCTACACAATGGAATACTATGCAGCTGTTAGGAAAAAATGAAGTTATAAAATTTGCCTATAAATGGATGGACATGGAGAAGATTATGTTGGAGCTGAAATTAGCCAGAAGGAGAGAGACAGATACAGAATGACTGCATTTATTTGCATGGCATAAATATATATGTACATATTATGATACCAATATCCAAGGTCAAGTGAAACATATATCAGGAGGTCTTGTCAAAGGTGGAAATTATCACAAACGTGTGGGAGTCAGAGCTTAGGTAAGACAGAAAATGGAACAGGGTGCTAATAATAGTCGAGGGTACTAATGCCAACCTAGAACTGAGCATTAAATAGAGGCAAAAGGATACACATGACAACCTTTTAATGTATGTTCTGTAATCCATAGTCTGGAAGGGAAGGAAAAGAGAAAGAGAGAGAAAGGGAAAGAAATAAAGAACCCGCCATGGAGCAGGGCTGGGGAAGGGGGAGGGAACCGGGATGTTGGTGGTGGGAGATGGGCACTGGTGGAGGGACGGGTGCTGAAACACTGTATGACCAAAACCCAAACATGAACTTTTAATTGTATATCTTTTTTATTTGTATATCTCACGGTGGTATAATAAAAATACTTAAAAAAAAAAAAAGGGACAGTCTCTAAGGTGGTCAGAGACAGTACCACAATACCCAAGTGTAACGCCCAGTCACACTGGCCAATGCCATGTGTGCTGCTAAGGTCAGGGATCCCCACCTTATGAGGGCTGCTCCAGATAACAAGGAAATGTGGGGAATCATAGAGAGGGGGAGAGATGAGAGAGAGAGAAAGAGGGAGAGATCATTGAGTCGGTTATAATGAGCAAATAAGGAAGGCAGTGCACAACTCAAGCCAGCCACTGAATGAAGCTGGTCTCCCTTGAAGAAGAAAAGGCTGGGAAAATTGGCTCAGTGAGGAGAATTAAGTGATAACAATGTACTGGAGTGGAAATCAAAATCAGTTTTGACTCAGAAAATAAAGGATACTGAAGAGTAAAAGAACTATGTGAGACTCAACAGTGGAATTTTTATTTGAAAATGCTTTGAAAGTGATTCTAGTACTAGAGATGAAACAAAAGCAGCCCAGGAGACTGTGTTTGGCTTTGCCTGAGCTTCTGGGCGCCTAGAGGTCCTCTGAAACGCTCTTTGCCTCCACCACTAAGAGATGGTACCCAAAAGCTGGACACACAGCAGCTTGTGTCCGTAAAGCCTTTGGGTGTGACAAGTCAGGCTTTGCTTTCTTCAGGCTCCCATTCGCTAAGGTTGGAGATGGAAATGCAAATCTTCTCTGGGTCTAGACAATTTCCAGCTAGGTTAGTAATGCCAGATTTTGTTTGTTATTTGCTCTGTCTGAGCCCCAACCCGAACATCTCCCTCTGCTGTCCCCACCTCAACCCTTAGGAACTCATGTTGCGTAGTTTACTTGGTTGTAGATGGCCTCCCACCATCCCTCTGCCACCCCCAGTCCAGAGAGAACTTCTTCCAAGGTGAGAACGATGAGGTTGTGGGCAGGTGAGCCTGAGTCCCAGGAGAAGACCCTCAGCACTGTCAGATGAAATAGTCCAGAGCTAACAAGGAGGCAGACAGAGGGCCATAGAGGCCCTCTGTGTGAACCAGAAGGCAGGAACAGGCTGGAGCAGCTACAAAGGAAAATGCAGGAGTTCCCCGGCACCCAGAGGAGGGGCAGGATGGAATGAGAATATATGCCCCCTCTCCTGCCCCCATTCGTTGGTGTTCCCCATCTAATGCTAACATGTTACCAATAAATTCTGAGGGCATGAGTGTACCCTAATGCAGTCCCGAAGATGGGCTCGGTATATGAGAGGGGACCCAGTGTTCTGGAGGGGCAATATAGGAAATATCCAGTCCAGGATCATTTCCCCAGCAGCCACTGCTATTCCTGTCTCCAGGCCAAGTGCGGCCACAGGGACAATTACAAGTCCCCTGGTCACTCCCAAAGCTATGCCCGCCAAGTTGGGAATACATACGAACAAAGCCTTTTATTCTCTATCCCAATATCAGGACTAGAATCTCTAAAGCTTCATTTTCAGGACGGCTGCTTTGATCGTCTAACCTGAACTTAACATTTTGGAGTCAAACAGAATTAAAGAGTTTCAGTAAGGCAAAAAATGTTATGGTTTTCCCTCTCCATTCTCCTTTCTCTCCTCCCCACCCCACCTGAGCATTCCTAGTCAAAATCATGACTACTTATGACGAAAACTTAAAGCCACAGCTCTTTCAGCTTCACTTCTCCCAGGCTGGATTCTCAGCCTTCATCTGGGCACCCTGTGCACTACGCCAGAAGGGTCAGTGTGACTTCAGCTGGTACCAGAAGCCAATGACTGGAAGATTAACGCTCTCCTTGACATGCTTCTAGTTTGGGAAGAATCAAGGATCATTAGTGATCATTAGCCAATTCGTATTCTCACATATTTTTGCCCCTAATTCACTTTGCTTTCTTCCCTCAGATTCAAGATCTTCTATTATCATCTCTCTGCTCTCCCTCTCACCTGAACTTCTCAGCCTCAAGCCTGTATTTATGTCTATCATCATATTCCTCCAGCACAGAGTTGTCCATTAGTCTGATCAGAGATTGAATCAGTATATGTGTTCCTTGAAATAACACTTGCTCACACGGTCCCACACTGTGCGAACTTCTGGGTCAGGTCAGAGCTAGGACTCTGTGGGGTGAGCAGGAGAGCTGACAGTGAGAACACTGATTCTGGTCACCAAAAAACAAGTCTAAAACTAAAGAGATTTTTCCTCCCAGTGATGAGAGCAATGGAGAAAGCAAGACCATTCATTCCCAGGCAGTCAAGGGGCACAGTAGTTAGGGAACAAAGGCCTGACCCACACATGTTCCAGACAGACAAATTGCAAATAAAAACATACAAAAACACCCTTTAGAAGAACAGTTAAGTTTTTAATCAACTTTGTTTTCATTTTATCACAAAATAAAAATGATGCCTGATGGAGAAATGGCTAATAATAGGTTGAATTTTATGTTCTGAAGAAGGCTGGTCTCACTCTCAGTAGTGAGAAAAGGCATAGACACTGTCCAAAGCTATGAAATGACTTTTGTGCTCAGGAAGGATAATGTTAGGGGTGATTTGAACTTTGCTCAAGCTACTAAGTAGAATTTTTAAGAACTAATTTAAGAACAAAGGAAAAACTGGAAAAGCTCTTGATCAATATGAGACATAACCCTCCTATTTGTGATACAAAAGACCACCCAGGCCTGCACCAAGAACAGCATACACTGCCAGCTATTTGGTGCCTGTGTTTGCAAACAAGTTCAAGCCTATAATTTTCAAGGGCTTAGGGTCTCATTATGGTTTACTTCAAAATTCATGTGTCTGAGAACATTATATATCAAAGGTCTAAAGAGTAAAGTATGCTACCATGATAATACTTAAAAAAATCTAATGCCTTTATGTTTACCTTATCTCAATTTTAAACAGAGTTCTTCATACTTAAAAAATTAATGTGGGCATGGTGGAATTTAAAATATAATTTGTCAACCCCACGGAAAGGCAAGTTAGTGGCAAGTATTTACAAAACGTTTGTCTGATTACTTTAGCCTGAAACCTACTCTTACAAACACACCTGATCTTTAATCATTGCAGGACTTTTGCATAGTTTTGCCTATGAGACCTACATTGACAAACACAATCTGAGCAACTGTAGGACTTGCTTTTGTTTTTTCCTATGAGACCTACATTGACAAACACACCTGGAGTAACTGTAGGACTTGCATTGTTTTGCCTATGCAGGTCAAAATCTCTAGTAAAAAGCACTGTAACTATTTGGACCTTAAGTAGTTTAATACTGCTCAGCCCCTTTAAAATAATTTACCCAAATATAAGAATTTAGGAATGAAACTGACTACATGTCCTCCACCTTGCTTTAAGGGCATCTGCTCTCTAAAGAACCCTCAGGACACTGGGCTTTATTTTAGCTATGGCCAGCCAGCAGCCAGGTGGTGGTTGTGCTGTTTGGAAGATAACTAGCTTCAATCTTAAACTGGTACAAATATGTGGCAGGTCTCAGCGGAGCTAAAGGAGTAACAGCTCAACACAACGCTCTCATTTATGCACTGAACAGCTGTTTTTGTACCTTTCAGCACAGCAAGCTTTAGAGTTTCTTTGGTTCTAGGCACGGCAAGGGATTTAGTAGTGATTTTGTGGAAGTCACGAGGCTTCCTTTGGTTCCAGCTGGGTTGGGTTTGCCAGGTGTGAAAGCTGAGTCTACGCCTGTCCATGTTGTCCTTCTTGTGGAAGAGAGCTGAGTTTCAGAAATAGGGCTTAGACAGTAAAGGCCTATATTAACCTTCAGACACAAAGCCAGGCATATAATCCAAAATGAAGGACTACAGAACTGCCTAGGATTAAATATCTAGGCAGGGATACAGCAACTGTGTAAAACTGTTACTGAATGTCAAAGAAAGTCTTCCTTTAGCATGCTTATGAAAACAGAATTGTTTAGTTTAGTGTCGTGGCAACCATGGGCACTTTGTCCTCTGCCAAGAAAAAAATGAGAATAAATGTATGGAAATATTGTCATATGAAGGCAGCTTGAAATGCTGTATTCATACAACTTTATGGATTTCTTGAGAAACTTTGACAGCTGTGTGGATACTATGAGAAGCACATGGTGACTGTTCTTTCAGGCCTGGGTACAAAGCTGCTGCCATACAAAGTTCCTCTTAGTCTAACAATTTCTTGCATGGTTCCAGACACTGTATTCTCATCCCAGTCACACAACTTGGGCTGGTCTTGAGCCTCTTTTGAACCTTGGTGGCTCATTGTTTAGTGGGGAGATGACATTTGGCATTTACCGCATGGATTTATTGCGTCGATGGATGATGGTGGCCAGGACAGCTCTTGGTGAGCTTTAGAGCATGCAAAAAGAAAGGTTTTAAAGAGCTTCCATTTTCTGGTCACCTCTACCCTCAGTAGAGAATGTGTCTGTAGCCTTGTTGTCAAAGGCCAGAGTCCAATTTTAGCTCCACTTGGGTAATATTTCTAATCAGATGAAGCTGAACACAGCTTCATCTGATTAGAAAGAGAGAGAATATCCCGAGAGGAGCTTAGATGAGTAGATAGAGGCTGACGCACAGGTGTACAGCTAGACAAGCAGCATTCCTGTATAGACCTGGGAAAGGACTTATCTATCTAAATATCCGGAAAATTTAAAGCATACAGTATTAATAATGAGGCTGACAATTTTAATAAAAAATGACATAAGGAAAAACAAATGAATTTCTTGTTTATTTGACCACTCAAGCTTTTTGTGATGGAGGTAATAGGAGCTTAATATATTTTTGCCCAAAAGTAATTGACACTTGAAGACTGCAGCAAAATTCAGATAATTTATTATCATTTTTGGATAGGTGCAGTGTTCCAGGACTACACGGGTCACCTGGGCGACAAGCCCACAGCTCCCATGCAAAGCCTGTGCTCTAGCTCTCCCAAGTTATCTCTTTGACCTTACTTATGATTTTTGGTACATGTATTCGGGAAGTAAGCCAATGTTGGCTTATAGCTAATAGCTCTTAAGCATATAAACTGCTTTAAAACATAACTCATCTATGACTTTATAACAATGTGTTCTGATTATTAAACTAATAATTTTGTACAATGAAAAAATTAATTGTAGAAATTTCAATTGTAATGTCCTTTTTCTCTACAGATTCTTTCAGCAAATTTCTGGGTTGCTTCAAAGTTCATTAAAAAAATAAGTTACTTAAGAAAAGGAAAGAATATATGTTCCCTATGTTCAGTAGTGCCACCCTACACAGCCAAACATATTATCAACACAAACACATGCCATTGGCAGCTGATTGGCAAGAAATTGTATTCATAAATTCTATGGAATATTACTCAGTTATTTAAAATAGGTAAAATCCTGTCCTTGTGAAAACATGAATACAATTTCTCAGGTGACTATACTGAGTAAATAAGGCAGAAAGCAAAAAGACAATTATACATAGAAGAGCAAGGAAAATAAACAGTAAACACAAAAAACTCTAAAGAATGAATGATATTGTTGCTATCAAAGGAAATAAGGTTGTGTTGGAATGAGGTGATCACTTGGACGGGGTGAGAGCTCTAGTGAGGGGCAATGGGCATACGATGTTGAGGATATAAAAATATACAGTATCACTGTTCAGTATCTGTCTTCCCGCCATCATCAATTTGCTCAAGGGCACCAGTAACATCTCCATACGACCGGTCTCATGCAAGTAGAGCCCAAGGACACCTGCTTGCTCCAAAAACAAAAGAACCTCAAACCATTCCATCAGGTCAGGGGAATGAGGTCTATAATTGTTACTGGTATTGGCATATCAAATATGATATGGGTAGCTTGCCAGGCTCTGCCGTGCCGGTAGCATACCTATTGCAGTCATCTCTAAATCCAGCATTTATTAATGAACGGCCTTGCAAGCGGCCACGCCGAGCCGGGCTATGTATAGGCTGGTCTGCTGGGTGGAGTTCTGATGAGGGGAAAACCGATGTGGAAAATGGGAGGCCCTCATGGAGTTGTGGGGGGTCGTCTGGCTTGTTGTGAGGCTCTGCTGGTGGGGGTTTTGAAGAACCCACCATCCCTCCCAGGTGCCTCGCGAGTGACTTAAGTACAGGAGAGCTAGTAGCAGCTCGCACCATGTCTGTCTCTGGATCAGCATACCTGGGCCAGTTTAAAAACTGCGCAGAGTGGATCTCAATGAGCCGGGGCTTGATAGGCAGGTCTGCTGGGTGGAGTTCTGATGAGGGGGAAGTCGGATGTGGAAAATGGAGGCCTCATGGAGGTGGGGGGGTCGTCTGGGCTTGTTGTGAGGCTCTCCAACGGTATGGTCAGGGGCTAGAACCCACCATCCCTCTGGGCACCTCATTATGATTGGGCACAGGAGAGAGCCAGTAGCAGCCTGCCCCATGTCTGTACATGGGCAGTATGATAACCAATGGTTAGTCAATAACATCTGGTTTAAATTAAAATATTTATAACGTATTAGTATCCAGTAATAATGTGAATATCTTACTTTTCTGGAAAGACTTTATATCAGTAGTAGGGCAGTATAATACCCTAATGTTCTAATGTCTGGCTGAAGATAAGTTGCTCCATTTATACAATATTGGTCCCTAAAAAACATAAAAACCTATCTTGAAATCTCAATTCATAAATTTGACTTAACATAAAAATGCTATTCAAAGGTGAATTTTAGTGTGATGCACTGTTTGGGCATTCCTCCCCCCTTGAGTTATGACCCAAGCAGCTGAGAAATATTTTCAACATCTGGACTACAACTAATATTCTACAGACTAGGCTGAGAGACTTGTTTACTTTTTTCATGCCTCATGTTCAAATCTTAGTAGTTTTGTTCTCTTTTAATTATTCCATTTGTTAATATACATGAGTATCGTTATTGATCTAGAAGTCATAGTGACCAGGAACAGACCCTCTGTGTTGAATTAGTGAGGTAAATTACTTTTCCTTCTTGTTGGGATGGGAGGCCCAAAAAGTGATCCCTCAGGAGGTCAGAAAACCTCTAGACAATTTCTAGCAATTTGAGTGGAGGGAATTGCCTGGGTCACTCTAGTAGTAATGGCTGGTGGAGGTCACTGAGGCCATGCCCAGTGTCGCTTGGAATCACTTGCTGTTGGGGACTGGAATGATGTCAGCTGCATCTTAACCTCTGTACCAACCCTCTGGCCTAGATAATTTTCTTCAAAACACTAGAAGAGGAGACAGTGAGGTAGTGATGGCTCAGGACTCACAGGTACATAAGCACTGCAGGTTGTAGCTGGTGGAGCCCCCAAGCTCAGCATTATTAGCCCTGATTGGCCCCCTGAACAAGCAACTGCTTAAAGACAAAAAGAAACAGGGAAAGAGAGAGAGAGAAAAAGAGAGACAGACAGACACACAGACAGACACACAGACAGACAGACAGACACTAGTGATCTGTTTCCTTCTTGGATATCTTAAGATAAACTCAGAATTTTCTGACAAATTGGAATCAGACAATGGTAATCTAGCAAACTGTCGCCAAATGTTCACAATGTAGAGACATCTTTAGTTGCACCTCTAAGAGTAAGATAACACAATTATATCCTTCATGTATTTATGTATAAATCTCTGATTTATGTATAAAATAGGTTTATACATTTATTTAGATATAAATCTATTATTATATATAAATAGGTAGCATATAACAATGAATTAATATTCAGTCTTAAAATTGCCTTCAGGTCCTTAGTGAGCCTAGCTCCATCAAAACGCCATCCATCAAAGACAATCAGTATTACCAGTGTAGTGCGCACTCCCAGACTGCTTTTAGTATCTTAAGCAAACATTAGGTGGAACTAAAGGAAGTGATCATCATTTGTGCATCCTAAAAACACCAGTAATGACAATTTCATGTGATTTGAGTTAAATGAATAAATTGATAGCTTCTTTTACTTTTATTTAACACAACTGGTAACTCCACTGTGTACCTTTTTCCCTAGCAATAAATTATCTTGAGGATCACCCATGTCTTACTAAACTTATGGATGGGTTTATACCCTGATAAATCCATCATACATTAAAGGTAAGAGTGCATTTAAAAGAACAAACCCTTTGAATACCACACTTGAGTGTAGTCTACCTTTAACATGCTCTGAACACTTGTTTTAGCTTCACACTTGACAAATTCCATCTAAAACAAAAAGTATGTTTTTATAGTAAAGGTTGAATAGCTCATGTGATTTCTGGATGCTATAGTGACCTAACTCAAATGCTCTGATTCAAAATTCAAGCATGGTTTCTAAGGAATGCATTTTTTGCTTTCTATACCATCATACAGTAAAACATATATAATCACAAATGGGACCGTATCATGTGCCTGGGACTATCTGTACACAAAAATTATCCTCATTATTTCCTTGGTTGAATATACAGTACTATCATTTATTTATCTAGTCATTGGCTAAATTTCAGCTGTTTGTAGTATTTTACTAGAACAAATCATAAAATAAACATGTTATTTTTAAAGCAAGTGATCTATGAAATGTATAAATTATTGATCAAAAGTTATATAGATCTATAATTTTCAAAGATAAGACCAATGTTACTTTTTTTTTGCTTTTTTTGGGTCACCTGGCAATGCTCAGGGTTACTCCCGGCCTCATACCTGTGGGATTTACTCCCGAGGTGCTTGGTGGACCATATGGGATGCCGGGAATCAAACCCAGGTCATCTGCTTCGCAAGGCAACATCCTACCCACTGTGCTATTGCTCCAGCCCCCAATGTTACATTTGTACCAACTTATATCTTACTAGAAACACATGAATTAATTTTTCTTTAAATTGATTTATCCTCCAACACATGCTAAAACGAATACAGTTAACCATTTTTTAATTAAATTCCAAAAATCAGTCTAAACAGGCTGCAAGCAGCAATATTTGTTCCTTCTCTCTCCTGGGTTCCTTGAGTGCAAGTCTACTTATTCTATGCAAATATTTTTGCTAACTTGAGGATTCTGTGTGTATGTACCTTCTATATTCATTTTCTTCTATGTATACACAATTCTGTGTGCTTATTTCTCTTTGAAAATCTTTCAATGCCATCCAGCTTAGGATTCTGTTTTTAAATAATAATCATAGTTTTTCTAAAAAATTTTGACTTTCCCCTACTAAATGCCCCTCTTATTTAGAATGTTCCTCCCACTACTCACAAAACAGTATATAGGCTGATATTAATGGTGCACTTCATGTTGCCACAGCTCCTGAAACAGGAACTAAATCTTTCACTAAAAATGTAAATGGTCAGGGCAAATTTCAGCTTGCAGGTCTTTTTTTTTCTGTAAGATAAAGCAAATTTTATTTTCAGGATTTTTTTTTTTGTAGGATGGATTGTATTAGTTTCAGGTTTCTCTCTTTTCTTCACTTATGGCTGATGGATTCTCTGAGATCTGTCCTAGTCACTGATGCAATTTTTACAGTTTTGTAAGTAATAGGACAGAGAAATGAAAAGTGAAATTGTCAAGGCTGTAAGGGTTACTAAGACTTAGGTCACGCAAAGGTAAATAAAAGAGAATAAGCTCCTCACAAGATTGTACAAAGGAGGAGAAAGATGACTGAGGAACTTCAATATTCAGTCCTGAGGAAGAGTCTCAATGACCAATAAGAGACACTGGTCATCGTGGATCAATCTCAGAGGGGCTCTGGGAAAAATCACTGTAGGCTGTCTACTGAAGGTTAGTATAATGTGCCATTACAGTGACCAAGAAAATCTGGTTATCATCAGAAGGCATTGTAGAAATCAAAGAAAGAAGATATTGTCTCCAAATATAAAATCATGAAGAATTCATACTTGAAACATTGCAGCGGCAAGCTACTGATATGACGGATGAGGAGATTCTTATGAAAGCCCTTCAGCCTAAAAAAAAAAATAAAGAGTAAGACAAGACATATTTGTGTATGGAACCACAATCTATCAGATGAAGAAGGAAGGATTTCCACTCTGCAGGGCCAGCAGTTCTGGGGTTGCACAGGCTAGCCACTGAGGCTGCCCCAAGCCACATTTCAATGTTCTCTCAGCTGTGACAGACTCACCATTCTGACTGCTGGAGAACCATCAGTGCCACTGGGCAAAACATCGGAAATGATGACCTTCAAGGCTCCCTCCAGCTGCATCTTTCTGTAATTCAGCACCCAGCTGCTTTCTCCCAGCTCGCCTATTAATTTTGGAAAGGGCTCCATAAAGGGGCTTCAGTGTGTAATGGGAGACACATGTGAAAACTGGCTAAATAAACACAATTCTCATAATTTCCCAGCATAAATTTAACCCAATGGATCATTCGTTGATAATGGATGCAGAAGGCCTGTAAGCTGGTAATAGCCCTACAAGTTAATACCAGTGTATGGACATTAGAAACTGTTACCATTTCTCTGAATTTTGAGAAAATACGTGCTATTTAAGTAAAGTGGTTTATCTCCATGACAACCATATTTCTAGAGTCACACATTCAAATTATAGGACTTCACAAGGTCCAAGTGATGAATTTTGATGCAAGCTTTGACGAGGTTTTTCCCAATGGTTACGTAGAGTTTCTCTTGCATTCTTGTCGCTTGCAGAAGAAGCAAGGGAAAGGAAAAGGGGGGAAATAAGATAAACAGACTTCCAAACATATGGATTTGAAAAGATAAACCTACCTACATAAGGAGCTGGGTCTTTGATAATTGATGAAAAAGAAAGCTAACTTTTAAATTATTAGAGAAATAAATAAATATAATTTCTTTTAATTAAAGTTTGATTTGCATACAGAACAGCACATTCAAGTGTCCAGTCTGATGACTGATAATGCACTGACCTCAGAACCACAACACCACCACCAAGAGCTCCAGATTCTCTAGAAAGTTCAGTGATTACATTCCACCTTTCGCCCCGCTCCAAGGCCCACAAATGTTCTGCAGATGTTTTTAGTATAAATTTTAACATGTTATTAAATATTTGACATATTATAGATCATCATGGTGGTACCATGCATTTTGCATTCATCCATATAGTAGTTCATTCCTGTCATTTATGACCAAGCAGTATTCGATCATATAGCCATAACAAAGTTTCTTTACTCTTCTATTAGTGAATCTGGGGCTCTCTTTCAGTCTGGGCTCTTTATATATAAAATTGCTATAAAACATTCCCAGAAATCTTTTCTCAAATTTGAATTTGGGGTTTTCAGGTAAATTGTAATTTAATGTTTAATTTCACAATTAATTGCCCAATTTGAATTAAAGGAACTGTACTAATTGCACTCATAAGAAATGTAGAATAGGTATAATAAAAATATTAAAAAAAGAAATGTAGTTCTACTTCTTGATTTCATTATTTGCCACCAAAATTTGTAATTGCCATTAAAATTATTGGCTATTCTAGAAAGTACACAATGATATTTTGGCTTCCACTGAGGTCAATACCTTCAATGGCGACTAACGCACATTTTTTCACCCAGACTCCCGATCAGTTTGTACAACTTCCTATTTAAATGTCTCTCAAGTCTTATGCCTCTTTAACATTTGAATGGAATTATTATTGAGTTGTAGTCTTTATATTATGGATACAAGTCCTTTGTAAGATATATTTTCAGAAAATATTCTTCCTATTGTTGCTTTTACTGATAAAATATATTTACTTTAAAAAATTTGGGTTCTTGAAATTATTGGGCACACTGCATCTTTTAGCAAATGTAATATGTTCTGTGTTATGATCTCGCAAAACTGACTTCAAATATGTACTGTTTTGGTTCAGGCTCTGCAGTGCCTGGATGCTTCACAGGAACATTCCTGGCAATGCTCATGTCAGCTGGGATGATGGGGATTAAATACTCAGTCAGCAGAAAAAAGTGCTGCAAGCGCCCCACCCACTGGTCCTACTCATTGCTCTGCATCTGCCCACTCGCTGTAGTTTTCATTTTTACTGTATATTTAACTAAAGTTTATTTGGGTTAAGCACTATGACACAGTACTGTTAACGTAAGAGTTTTATGCATGCAGTGCTCTATACCCTTCATGAGAGTGGTAGCACTCTTCATTAATGTCTCAAGTTCCATCTCAGCCCCCATTCTAGTCTCTCTCAGCTAACTCAGAGTTGTAAGTTAACTGGGTCTGTCACCACTGGACATCTGCTACTCCTTTAAGAAGGGCTTTTGCTTTTGACTCAGATCTATTTTTACTATTATTATTATTATTATCATATTTGCATGGTATGGGTTTCAGGGAGCACAACCAGTGTTGCCTGTAGTTACCCCCTAGCCTACCCTCAGAAATTACTTGCTTTGCTCTAGGAACCATATGTAGCCGGGAATGAGTCCAGGGCCACATGCAAGCATGCACTCTACCACTGACTATTGCCTGGCTCCCATTTTATCTGCTTTTTAAACTGCTTGTGTTCAAGGACATCTCTTCTGACTACTTTAGTTTTCCTGTCTTATCCTAGTAACTGTGCAGCTTAGCTTAAAGAAAGAAGGTCTACTGTCAGGTGCTACACTAGTCCCTAACAATATCAGGAAATGAGTTCCCTTCTACCTCCAAAGGTCAGCTGGGAAATGGATGAAAACTCATGAGTCCAAAGGGTTCCAAAGACTTTTACTAATTCAATAATGAAACAAGCTCTGCTACTAATCCAAAATAATGGATTCCCAGACCTCTAGCCTTGGTCAGAACTTAGACCATGTGCTCAGGCCCAAGTCTCCCACCAAAAATCCCAGTACCTCAAGTCAGCCCCCTTTATATATCTAAAAGTAATTCTATCTTCAGAGAGTAGTGTCAACAAAGAACAATAAATCAGCTTCTAGATGAAGAAATAGTGTGGTGCCACCAATAGGGTGATAACACACTTGTTTCAGGTCTAAACAAGTGATTATGCCAGGGACTAGTCCCTTTCTCAGAAATTATCTCTTTAAAGTGTCAAAACACTGAGAAGAGAGAGATCAGTATAAGAAAATCTCAATGGATGTATATTCATGAGAGAAACACATAGATTCATGTAGATTAATAGATTACATGGGTAATCATAGATTACATGGGTTTCATGTGTAAATCAAGATGATACCTACAAAGTCCATCTATTTTCTGTTCTGCACCAAGGTGATTCTGGAGTGTCTTCTCCGCTGTTTACTGAAAGGGTCATGCTTACCTGGTTGAGTGCAAACCAGCTCTACCTCCAAGGTAGTAAACTAGCATGAACCTTCCTTGATCTTTAAAGTGATTGTCTCAGAGCCAGGGTGGTAGTCCCCTGGTAAACAATTGTCTACTCTGGGACCAGTAGATATTAAGAGGAATTGTGCTCAATCTTAGGTAACATTGAAATCACAGTAGAGATTATAATATTTCAGAAGTTACTGGATGAGAGTCAAATGACTCTTGTAATTGCCTACACCCTCCATTAGTATTTACACAAAAGAGAGTGTCTCATTCACATGAACCCTGGCTTAAGAACATGTAAAACAGTTTAAACTGTAAATGGATTAACAGCAAAGCCCAAAACTAACTAGCCCTCATCCAGACTACTCTCCCATTTTAAAACTAATAAAAAGCTAGGAAGTCAAGGCTAGTTTTTCCTATTAGATAAATTTCTCCTATTCTAGTGTGATTTATTGAAAAGCTATCCTTCCCAATTGAATGACATTGAAATTCTGTCAAAAATCAATTAACTGGTATAATGTGGGTCTATTTCTAGACCCTCACAATTTGTTTCATCGATTTATTTGTCTATTCTTACACTAATGCCACACTATATTGATTACTGTAGCTATCTAAGTGTTGAAATCACTTTTTAAAAATTTTCCAGTGTGGCTCTTTGCCATTTTTTGGCTGTTATGGCTTACATATTTACCAATAAATTTTAGAAATTATCTGGCCAATTTTCTACTAAAAACAAAGCTCCAAATTTCTTGATCACTTTTAAAGCTAAACTGATTTTGAGAAAGCAGGCAATCTTACAACATCAAAAGTTTTCCACCTCGAACTTGATACACGGGCTTCATATAGTCTTGTTTATTTTGTTTGTATTTTTCACTGTGAAAACAATAGTTATCACCAGATATCAGATACACAGATTCTTGAATTTGGCGATGGTTTAAGGTCTGATAAGATTAACCATGCAATAAACCAGTCTTTTACAAGTCATTTGGAATTGAAATGCTTTTTTTCTTTTCAGTATTTTATTTATTAAAGTACCGTGAATTATGAAGCTATTTATAGCCGAGATTTGACAATGTTGCATCACCGATCCTGTCACCAGTGCCAACTTCCCCAACCAGATTTCCTTACCTTACCTACCCACCAACTCCAGCCCCAGTCCACCATCTTGTCAAGAACCTTTTTAAATTTGCAATCAAAGTTTTAGTCTTTGATTTCAGTGTTGTTGATTCTGTGATTTGCTATTTAGTTCTCTCATTTAACATCAGCTTACCTTGATCCTTGACCCAAAACCCCATTGCTTCTATGAATCATATAGTCTCCCTTTAATTGCTCCAGCAAAAATTGTGGAGGGCTAGTAAACATATTTTTGCATTTTGTTAGAGCCATCAATAGTTTATGTTTTAAAACAATTACGACATTTGTATTCCAATTGTTTATTGTTAATAATAAAATACAATTAACTTTTTGTATAGAGATCTGTGATGGGGAATCCATTTATTTTTGTAGATTCCTTTGAGATTTTCTATATATACAATCATGTCATCTGTAAATAAAGGTAGTTTTATTCTTCTTTTCCGGGGCTTAACTATCTTTTTTTTTACTCTAATAGCTGAGATCACTAGTACACGCTAAATAGAAAGGAGATCTTTTTGTCTCCTATCTTCAGTAAGAAAGTGGCCATTTGTACCACCAAGAATTCTATGTTACTAACAAAGTTCCTTTAATTTAAATTGTGTTTCTTTTGTTTGTGGCCACAACCAATGGTACCCAGTCTACTGTTGGGTTTGTGCTCAAGCTTCACTTTTGATATGCTCAAGGGCACTTATACTGGTGCTGGGGATCAAAAGAGTCAGGGGCACATGAAAAGAAAACACCCTACCTGCTATCTAACCCAGCATTTTTAAAAATAAAATCCTTACTATGCACAACAAGTCCCCTTATTTTCCTAGTCTACTGAGGGTTTTTCCTCATGTTTGTATATTTGGTTTTATCAAATATTTTAACAAATTATTGAGATAACTTTTAGTTATAATTTACCTACTTGTTGAATTACATTAGTTAATTTTTGAATGCAAATCCAAATTTTGCTGAAATATAATAGATTACTGGAGTAAACACATCATCTTGATGCGCTTATATGTATTTTACATATTCATGAATCCAGATTTGGATTTTTGTGTTTTGAATATTTAAGAGTAATATTAATTATTCTTATACTGCTAAGAACATGTTTGGTATAAATGTTATACGGCATTGTAATGAGTTAAGTAAAAGTCTCAAGAGCTGTGTAATTAGCTTTCTATTCTTTGATTCTTTTTTATACTGGAAAGATTCCATGTTCACTCCTAAAGTATTGAAAACAGTGAAATCAATCAGGCCTGGGAGTTTTCAGAAAAAAACTTTAAAAATTATTTATTTTCATTTTAATTTAATCACAGGAGATACTCATAGTTACAGAGTTACCCTATGATTGCTTCAGTCATATAACGTACAAGACCTATCCCTTCACCTGTGGCACTCTCCCCACTACCAATTTTCCAGTTTCCCTCCTGCCCCTATCTTGGCATTTATTTGCAAATACAAATACAGAAAAGATCATGTATATCTTCTTTACCTACATTCACCCAGTTATTGCCCAGAATGATCATTATAACTACTCATTGTCATACCGGTTCTTTGTCTATTTAACTGTCCTTGCCTCTCTCTCCCCGCACACTTGTCACAAACTTCTAACCATTGACCAGTCCTGGCCCTGGCTTTTCGAGAAGGCACATAATTACTGATTAATTAAAATAAATTTAGAACTGGGTCTAGAGCAATAGGACAGTGGGCTGGGCATTTGCCTTGCATGAGGTTAGATCCAGATTTAACGCATCTGAGCACCGCCATGAGTAATTTTGATGCAGAGTCTGGAGTGGGCCTGAACATTGTTGAGTGTAAAGGGGTCTAAAATAAAAATAAATGAATTCAGAAATACCTATATTTTTTATTTTTCATTAAAGGAAGTAAGCCATTTCATATAAATTTTTTCAAATCTCGATTGACATTAAGTCATTCACACTAAGCGGTGACATTAAGTCCTCTTTTTCTAAAAAAAAAAAAAAACATTTTTTTTTTTCTATTTCTGTCCAATTTGTGTTGCTTATGAGATGAAATCTTAAATTCATTTTATTACTCTAAAATACAAAACATTATTTTGTATTTACTCAAATATTTACTTTTAGCTGGTATCCTAACACCTTCTTAGAGTTCAGTTCTTCCATCTGGAGATTGTTTTTCTTAAGATGAAAAATTTTTCTTTAGGTACTCATTGTAGCAAAGTATGCTGGTAGCAAATTTTATTATCTTTAACACATACTTGAAAAATGTTTTTAATTTTATCTCCTGTTGAGAAAATTATCACTATTTAGCATTCTAGGTTGGTGTTTTTGCTTCAGTTTGCTCTTAGGGTTTTAAATATATTATTCCACTGCCTTATGGTTTTACTATTCCTATTAATAACTAAAATGTTATCTCTTTGACAGCAATATTGCCCCATAAATACTCGGCATGCTCCCAAAAATAAAAATACACATCTATGGCACTGTTAACAAATAATAAACTCAAAAGGCAATTAAAAGACTGTCCCCTAAATAGTAGCAAAAAGACACAAAAAAATGCTCACCATCATTAGTTATCACAGAGATAAATCAAAAACAACAATGAGATGTCATTCTCACACCATAGAGACTGGCACATATCCAAAAGAACAAGAACAACAAGTGCTGGTGTGGATAGCGGTAAAGGGGACTCTCATCCATTCATCCATTGTTGGTAGGATGTCAATTAGTACAGCCTTTGGAACAATATGGACATTCCTCCAAAGACGATTCAGAAATTGAGCTCCCATTTGACCCACCCATACTACTCCTGGGAATATACCCTGGGAATCCAAAAATACGCAGAGTGAAAAACACCATCCCCACATTTATGTTCATAGCAGCACTACATTCACAATAGCCAGAATCTGAAACAACCAGAGTGCCTGAGAATAGATGACTGGGATAAAGAAGCAACTTGGTACATCTACCAATGGAATACTATGCAGCTGTCAGGAAAAAAAAATGAAGTTATAAAATTTGCTCATAAATGGATGGACACAGAGAGAATCATGTTGAGTATGAATTAGCCAGAAGAGACATATACAGATACAGAATGACTACATTTATTTTATGACATATATATATTATATATGTGTATATAATTATACATATATAGATATGTAGATTTTATGATACCAATATCCAAGGTCAGAAGTAAACATGGATCAGGAGGTTTTGTCAGAGTGTGGAAATTATCACAAATATGTGGGAGCTGGGGAGGCTAGGTAAGAGAGAACAATGGAATGTAATAACAATTGTCAAAAATAAGCTAATACCAACCTAGAACTGGAGCATTAAAATACAGGCAAAAAGATACACATGACAACCTCTTAATGTATGTATTGTAATCCACAATGTGGAAGGGAAGGAAAAGAGAAAGAGAAAAGAAATAAAGAACCTGCCATAGAGGCAAGAGACTAGGGCGGAAGGAATCGGGTCATTGGACCTTGAGCTGTGTGGATGGAAATGGCCATTGGTGAGAGGGTGGGTGCTGGTAAACACTGTATGGCCCAAAACCCAAATATGAACATCTTGTAATTGTATATCTATGGTGGTATAAAAATATTTTTAAAAAAGTGCCTAAAATATCAAATACCCTCAAATCAAATTAATGAGGGAGGGAAAAGACATTCAAAGAAAACTATAAATCATACGCTAGAGAAATAGAAGATACCAAGAAATGGCAAAGATATTCCTGTTCATGATTTAGAATAAGTCAAATTGGCTTGTGTGTGTGTGTGTGTGTATTGTGTGTCTGTGTGAGAGAGAGAGAGAGAGAGAGAGAGAGAGAGAGAGGGTGATGGTGGGAGAGGCACAAACTGGTAGTTCTCAGGGTTTATTCCCACCCAACCTTCAGGACCACTTCTAGAAGAGTTTCAGGGACCCTTTGGGAAGCTGGTTGTAGTATGTGGGTTAGCTTGTGTGTAAGGTAAGCAAATCCAACCGTGTACAATATATTTGGCCACAAAAAGAATCAGCATTGTTAAAATAACTGTCCACCCAAACCACTATAGATTCAATGTAATGCTCACATTAAAATTACAATAACTTTTTCAAAGGTCTGGAAAACACTCTGCTTAATCCTCTTCATGGAACCACAAAACTCCCCTAAAGGCAAGAAAATCTTCAAGAAAGAAGAATAAAAGGGGGCATTTTATGGTCCAATTCTTGACTATTATGCTACTAAAGCTACAATAATTAAACCGGCACCGTGGTACGACGGAAGACAGATCCCACAGACCAATTGGAATGGAAACTTCGAACTTCTCCTGAGTTAAGTCCCTGAGTTAAGATTTATGGCAGCTAATCTAACACCATGAAAACTAGTTTTATGAAGTGGATAAAAAAAAACCTTCAAAAATAGTGTAGGGAGCAAAAAAGGTCATTTTGAACCTCACACCGGCCTGACTCTCGCCTCAGGTAGCCTCCCTGGGGTGTGCAGCTGGCCGGGCGGGGCGCTAGGGGTCGGTAGAGCCCCAGGTCTTGGCAGAAGGTGGAACTAAAAACCCCAGAAGTACGAAAGCAGAACCGAAGTAAACGGTCATTTTGAACTCTCACACTGGCCTGACTCCACCTCAGGTAACCTCCCTGGGGTGTGCGGCTGGCCGGGCGGGCGCCTGGGGTCGTGGTAGAGCCCCAGGTCTCCGCAGAAGGTGGAACTACAACCCCCAGAAGTCCGAGCGGAACCGAAGTAAACGGTCATTTTGAACTCTCACACTGGCCTGACTCTCACCTCAGGTAACCTCCCTGGGGTGTGCTGGCCGGGCGGGCAGCCGCTAACGCGGCCGCTTATTAATAAGAAAAACTAGGAAATTCAACACCAAGGGAAGGTAATACCCTCAAGAAAAAAGAAACAGTACACCAGAGGAATCTATCCCTGAACACCACAACACCATGGGGGAAACAACGCAGATCCCCAGCTCGAAGAACAGATGAAGGAATCGACCCTGAAGACTCAAAAAGAATACAGATGTGCATGATCTCTCTGACAATGAAATTAGAGAAGAAATTGGTAGGATGCTTTAAGGAGCTCAACGAAAAAAATTGAGCAGATGTCCAATAAAATACAGGAGAACATAAACGAAGCAGTTGAAAGGGCAGTCAATAAACTACGGGAGGAAATGAGAGCAGAAATGAGAACCATGCAAATAGAAATATCATCGCTTAAAAACTCAGTAGACGAAATGAAAAACACAATCGGGGCTCTCAACAGTAGGATGACAGCAGCGGAAGAGAGAATCAGTGAGACTGAAGATGAGCTGCAGAAAGCACTCAGAGATCTACATAAGATGGAAAAAAGACCGGAAAATGGATCAGCAACGGAACAGAGAACAATGGGATGAAGCCAGGCGGAACAACATAAGAATCATCAGAGTCCCAGAGGGACAGGAAAGTAACCCCAAGGAAATTAAAACAGTTAAAAACATCCTGGCTGAAAAGTTCCCGAGTTAAAGGACAAAGGTATCCAGATCCAAGAAGCCCGACGCGCACCAGCAAGAAGAGACCCCAATAGAAAGACCCCAAGACACATCCTAGTCAAAGTAATGGATGCCATAGACAGAGACATAATTCTTCAGGCAGCAAGATCAAAGAAGGAAATTGTATACAAAGGAGCATCCATTCGACTTTCAGCAGACTTTCAGAAGACACCCCTCCAAGCCCGAAGGCAGTGGTGGGATATAGTAAAAAAAACTTAATGAAATGAATGCCTCAGCAAGAATTCTTTATCCGGCTAAACCCTCACTCAGATTTGAAGGACAGATATACAACTTCTTGATAAACAACAGCTTAGGAACTTTGTAAAATCAAAACCAACCTTAAAAAGAAGGACTGAAAGATCTACTATAAGACGAGACATAACCCAAAAAGAACAACCAACCTATTCAGAAAGATGGCACAAAAATCCCATGACAATAATCTCTCTCAATGTCAATGGTCTAAATGCACCAGTTAAGAGACACAGAGTGGCACAATGGATCAAAAAATTGAATCCGACATTCTGCTGCCTTCAAGAAACACACCTGAACAATCGGAGCAAAGACAGGCTCAAAATAAAAAGGCTGGAAAACAATCCTTCATTCAAACAACCCATCCAAAAAGGCTGGGGTAGCCATACTGGTATCTGACAACATAGACTTCAGGCTGAAGAAGGTCAGAAGGGACAGTGAAGGTCACTTCTTAATAGTCAAGGGATGCATATATCAGGAAGAAATCACGCTATTAAACATATATGCACCCAACGAGGGGCCAGCAAAATACCTAAAACAACTACTAATAGACTTCAAAGAAGACATTGACAGCAACACAATTGTAGTTGGAGACTTCAACACTGCTCTATCAACCCTGGATAGATCAACAAGATTGAAACTTACCAAGGAAATACTGGCCCTAAAAGAAGAGATGGAAGAAAGAGGGCTGGTAGACATATACAGGGCATTTCATCCCCAAAAAGCTGAATACACTTTCTTCCTCCAGTGCACATGGAACATACTCCAAAAATAGATCACATGCTGAGCCATAAATCATACCTCCATAAAATCAAGAAGATAGAAATTGTGCCAACTATTTTTTCAGACCATGAGGCACTGAAAAATAGAAGTTAATTGTACACAAAAAACGGAGACCAATACCAAGTACCTGGAAACTAAACAGCCTCACTGCTGAACAACCAGCAAGTCATAAAAAGAAATCAAAGAGGAAATCCAAAGATTCCTGGAAACAAATGAGACTGAAGACACGAATTACCAGAACTTGTGGGATACAGCAAAAGCAGTGTTAAGAGGCAAGTTCATAGCTCTTCAAGCATTCATCAGAAAAGAAGAAAAGGCCATCATAAACAGTCTGACTTCACAACTTAAGATCTTAGAGAGTGATCAACAAAAGGAACCCAACCCAAGCAGAAAAGAAAGAAATAATAAAACTTAGAGCAGAAATCAATGAGATGGAAATGTCAAAAACAATCCAGAAGATCAACGAAACCAAAAAGCTGGTTCTTTGAAAAAAATAAACAAGATTGACAAACCACTTGCAAGACTTGTAAGAAAAGGAAAAGAGAGAACCCAAATAAATAGAATCAGAAATGAAAACGGGACATCACAACAGAAACCACAGAAATTCAAAAGATCATCAGAGATTACTATGAGAGCCTGTACGCCACAAAACAAGAGAACCTAGAAGAAATGGACAAATTCCTGAATTCCTATAGCTTCCCAAGTCTGCAACAAGAAGATTTGGAATACCTCAACAAACCTATCTCCATCGAGGAAATAGAATCGGTAATCAAAAGTCCCCCCAAACACAAAAGCCCAGGTCCAGATGGATTCACCAGTGAATTCTACAAAACCTTTAAAGAGGACCTACTCCCCAATTCTTTTTAAGCTCTTCCGGCAAATTGAAGAAACAGAAACACTCCCAAATAGCTTTTACGAGGCACATATCACCCTGATACCCAAAGCAGACAAAGATGCCACAAAAAAGGAAAACTACAGACCAATCTCCCTGATGAATACAGATGCTAAGATCTTCAACAAAATACTAGCAAATAGAATCCAAAGAGTCATCAAAAAGATTATACACCATGACCAAGTGGGATTCATCCCGGGAATGCAAGGATGGTTCAACATCCGCAAGTCAATCAACATAATACATCATATCAACAAAAAAGAAAAATAAAAACCATATGATCATATCAATAGATGCAGAGAAGGCATTTGACAAGATTCAACACCCGCTCATGATGAAAGCTCTCCGTAAAATGGGGATTGAAGGAACCTTCCTCAAGATAATCCAGGCCATCTACTACAAGCCCACAGCGAGCATCATTCTCAATGGGGAAAAACTGAAAGCCTTCCCCTTAAGATCAGGGACAAGACAAGGCTGCCCACTCTCACCACTTCTATTCAATATAGTACTGGAAGTACTTGCCATAGCAATCAGGGAAGAAAAAGACATTAAGGGCATCCAGATAGGAAGGGAAGAAGCCAAGTTATCACTATTTGCAGATGACATGATATTATACCTGGAAAACCCAAAACTCTCTACCAAGAGGCTCCTAGAAATAATACATTCCTATAGCAGAGTAGCAGGGTACAAAATCAATACCCAAAAGTCAATGGCCTTCCTATATGCAAACAGCGAAAGAGAAGAAAGGGACATTAAAGAAACTATCCCATTCACAATTGCGCCACAGAAAATCAAATACCTAGGAATCAGTTTGACAAAGAATGTAAAGGATCTCTACAAAGAAAAACTACAAAACGTTACTTCAGGAAATAAAAGAAGACCTGAGGAAATGGAGACATATTCCCTGCTCATGGATCGGAAGGATTAACATTATCAAAATGGTAATACTCCCTAGAGCTTTTATACAGATTCAATGCAGTCCCTATAAAGATACCCATGATGTTCTTCAAAGAAATTGAACAAACACTCCTGAAATTTGTATGGAATAATAAAACCCCACGAATAGCTAAAGCAATCCTTGGGAAAAAGAAGATGGGAGGTATCACTTTCCCCAACCTCAAGCTCTACTACAGAGCAGTTGTAATTAAGACAGTGTGGTATTGGTATAGAGACAGACCTGTAGACCTATGGAATAGAACTGAGTATCCTGAAACACACTCTCAAATATACAACCACTTAATCTTCGATAAAGGAGCAAAAAATATTAAGTGGAGCAAAGAAAGCCTCTTCAACAAATGGTGCTGGGAAAACTGGGCAGCTACATGTAAAAAAATGAACTTAGACCTCCTTCTAACGCCATGCACAAAAGTCAGATCAAAATGGATTCTAGATCTCAACATCAGACATGAATCTATAAGGTACATCCAAGAAAACATAGGAGAAACGCTCTACGACATCGAAACGAAAAGTATCTTTAAAGACGACACACCACTGACCAAGCAAATGGAAGCAAAGATAAACAAATGGGATTATATAAAACTAAAAAGCTTCTGCACCTCAAAAGAAATGGTGACCAAGATACAAAGACAATCCACAGAGTGGGAAAGGATATTCACCCAATACCCATCTGACAAGGGGTTAATATCCAGGGATATATCAGGCACTGGTAGCACTCCACAAGAAAAAACAGCCAACCCCATCAAAAAAATGGAGAGAAGAAATGAACAGAAGCTTCCAAAAAGAAGAAATTCGAATGGCCAAAAGGCATATGAAAAAGTGTTCTTCATCTTTAATCATCAGGGAGATGCAAATCAAAACAACAATGAGGTACCATCTCACACCACAGAGACTGGCACACATCCAAAACAGCAAGAACAACCGTGCTGGCGTGGATGTGGGGAAAAAAGGGACTCTGATCCACTGTTGGTGGGAGTGCCGACTGGTCCAGCCCTTTTGGGAAAACAATATGGGCATTCCTCCGAAAACTAGATATTGAGCTCCCATTTGATCCAGCAATAGCACTCCTGGGAATATACCCGAGAGACCAAAAAAACACATAGCAGAAACACTATCTGTACTTCTTTATTCATCTCTGCGCTATTCACTATAGCTAGAATCTTGAAACAACCTAAATGCCCGAGAACAGAGGACTGGCTAAAGAAACTGTGGTTCATCTACACTATGGAATACTATGCGGCTGTCAGAAAAGATGAAAATATGAAATTTACCTGCAAATGGATGGACATGGAGACTATCATGCTGAGTGAAATTAGTCAGAAGGAAAAAGGACAGATATACAATGACTGCATTCATTAATACGACATAAATAGATACCAGTGTTTTACTAAATGGGGGAAATAGTAATGGCAGATTAAAACTCACCATTGAATATACACAAAGAGACTTAAGTGATAAACTCTAAATATCTGCAGGGCTAGCCACAATGTGAAAAATAAGAGGGAGAGAGATGCAGAGACAGAGAGAGACAGAGAGAGAGAAAGAGAGGAAACTGGGGTACCTGCTATTAAGGCAGCATGGGGTGGGCGGAGGGGTGGGGTACATTGGTGGTGGGAAATGGGGCACTGGTGGAGGGATGGGTGCTGGAATACTGTATTACCAAGAACCAATTATGAACACCTTTGTAATTGTATGTTTCACGGTGGTATAATAAAAAAATTTTAAAAAA
>JAJIBD010027338.1:0-87023 GCA_021461705.1 Cryptotis parvus
GGTGCTGGAACACTGTATGGCCGAAACCCAAATATGAACATCTTTGTAATTGTATATCTATGGTGGTATAAAAATATTTTTAAAAAAATAGTGCCCAAAATATCAAATACCTCAAATCAAAATTAATGAGGGAGGGAAAAGACATTCAGTAAAACTATAAATCATAGCTAGGAGAAATAGAAGATACCAAGAAATGGCAAAGATATTCCCTGTTCATGGATTGGAAAAGTCAACATTGGCTTGTGTGTGTGTGTGTGTGTATGTGTGTGTCTGTGTGGAGAGAGAGAGAGAGAGAGAGAGAGAGAGAGAGAGAGATGGTGGGGAGAGGCACAACTGGTAGTTCTCAGGTTTATTCCTTACTCAACCTTCAGGGACCACTTCTAGAAGAGTTCAGGGGACCCTTTGGGGAAGCTGGTTGTAGAATGTGGGTTGGCCTTTGTGTGGCAAGCAAACTAACTGGTGTACAAATATATTTGGCCACAAAAGAATCAGCATTGTTAAAATAACTGTCCCACCCAAACCACTATATAGATTCGATCGTAATGCTCATTAAAATAATAACTTTTTCAAAGGCCTGGAAAACACTCTTGCTGAAATTTTCATGGAACCACAAAAACTCCCCAAAGGCAAAGAAATCTTAAGAAAAGAAGAATAAAAGGGGTGCATTTTATGGTCCAATTTTGGACTATGCTACAAAGCTACAATAATTAAAACTGCATGGTACTGGACTAAAGACAGACCTACAGACCAATGGAATGGAACTGAACTTCCTGAGTTAAGCCCTGAGTTAAGATTTATGGCAGCTAATCTAAGACCATGAAAACTAGTTTTAAGAAGTGGATAAAAAAAAACTCTTCAAAAATAGTGTTGGGAGTAAAAGGTCATTTTGAACTCTCACACCGGCCTGACTCCGCCTCAGGTAGCCTCCCTGGGGTGTGCAGCTGGCCGGGCGGGCGCCAGGGGTCGTGGTAGAGCCCCAGGTCTTGGCAGAAGGTGGAACTAAAACCCCCAGAAGTGTCAGCAGAACCGGAAGTAAACGGTCATTTTGAACTCTCACACTGGCCTGACTCCACCTCAGGTAACCTCCCTGGGGTGTGCAGCTGGCCGGGCAGGCGCCAGGGGTCATGGTAGAGCCCCAGGTCTTGGCAGAAGGTGGAACTACAACCCCCAGAAGTCCAAGCGGAACCGGAAGTAAACGGTCATTTTGAACTCTCCAACTGGCCTGACTCCACCTCAGGTAACCTCCCTGGGGTGTGCAGCTGGCAGGGCGCGATCGCTAACGCGGCCGCTTATTAAAAGAAAAAACTAAGAAATTCAACACCAAGGGAAGGTAAACCCTCAAGAAAAAAAGAAACAGTAAACCAGAGGAATCTATCCCTGAACACCACAACACCATGGGGGAAACAACGCAGATCCCCAGCTCGAAGAACAGATGAAGGAATCGACCCTGAAGACTCAAAAAAGAATACAGATGTGCATGATCTCTCAGACAATGAAATTAGAGAAGAAATTGGTAGGATGTTTAAGGAGCTCAACGAAAAAAATTGAGCAGATGTCCAATAAAATACAGGAGAACATAAACAAAGCAGTTGAAAGGGCAGTCATTAAACTACGGGGAGGAAATGAGAGCAGAAATGAGAACCATGCAAATAGAAATATCATTGCTTAAAAAACTCAGTAGATGAAATGAAAACACAATCGGGGCTCTCAACAGTAGGATGACAGCAGCGGAAGAGAGAATCAGTGAGACTGAAGATGAGCTGCAGAAAGCACTCAGAGATCTACATAAGATGGAAAAAGACCGGAAAATGGATCAGCAACGAAACAGAGAACAATGGGATGAAGCCAGGCAGAACAACATAAGAATCATCGGAGTCCCAGAGGGACAGGAAAGTAACCCCAAGGAAATTAAAACAGTTAAAAACATCCTGGCTGAAAAGTTCCCCGAGTTAAAGGACGAAGGCATCCAGATCCAAGAAGCCCGACGCGTACCAGCAAGAAGAGACCCCAATAGAAAGACCCCAAGACACATCCTAGTCAAAGTAATGGATGCCATAGACAGAGACAGAATTCTTCAGGCAGCAAGATCAAAGAAGGAAATTGTATACAAAGGAGCATCCATTCGACTTTCAGCAGACTTCTCAGAAGACACCCTCCAAGCCCAAAGGCAGTGGTGGGATATAGTAAAAAAAACTTAATGAAATGAATGCCTCAGCAAGAATTCTTTATCCGGCTAAACTCTCACTCAGATTTGAAGGACAGATATACAACTTCTTGGATAAACAACAGCTTAGGAACTTTGTAAAATCAAAACCAATCTTAAAAAAGCAGGACTGAAAGATCTACTATAAGACGAGACATAACCCAAAAGAACAACCAACCTATACAGAAAGATGGCACAAAATCCCATGACAATAATCTCTCTCAATGTCAATGGTCTAAATGCACCAGTTAAGAGACACAGAGTGGCACAATGGATCAAAAAATTGAATCCGACATTCTGCTGCCTTCAAGAAACACACCTGAACAATCGGAGCAAAGACAGGCTCAAAATAAAAGGCTGGAAAACAATCCTTCATTCAAACAACCCATCCAAAGAGGCTGGGGTAGCCATACTGGTATCTGACAACATAGACTTCAGGCTGAAGAAGGTCAGAAGGGACAGTGAAGGTCACTTCTTAATAGTCAAGGGATGCATATATCAGGAAGAAATCACGCTATTAAACATATATGCACCCAACGAGGGGCCAGCAAAATACCTAAAACAACTACTAATAGACTTCAAAGAAGACATTGACAGCAACACAATTGTAGTTGGAGACTTCAACACTGCTCTATCAACCCTGGACAGATCAACAAGATTGAAACTTACCAAGGAAACACTGGCCCTAAAAGAAGAGATGGAAGAAAGAGGGCTGGTAGACATATACAGGGCATTTCATCCCCAAAAAGCTGAATACACTTTCTTCTCCAGTGCACATGGAACATACTCCAAAATAGATCACATGCTGAGCCATAAATCATACCTCCATAAAATCAAGAAGATAGAAATTGTGCCAACTATTTTTTAAGACCATGAGGCACTGAAAATAGAAGTTAATTGTACACAAAAACGGAGACCAATACCAAGTACCTGGAAACTAAACAGCTCACTGCTGAACAACCAGCAAGTCATAAAAGAAATCAAAGAGGAAATCAAAAAATTCCTGGAAACAAATAAGACTGAAGACACGAATTACCAGAACTTGTGGGATACAGCGAAAGCAGTGTTAAGAGGCAAGTTCATAGCTCTTCAAGCATTCATCAGAAAAGAAGAAAAGGCCATCATAAACAGTCTGACTTCCCAACTTAAGATCTTAGAGAGTGATCAACAAAAAGGAGCCCAACCCAAGCAGAAAGAAAGAAATAATAAAACTTAGAGCAGAAATCAATGAGATGGAATGTCAAAAAACAATCCAGAAGATCAACGAAACCAAAAGCTGGTTCTTTGAAAAAATAAACAAGATTGACAAACCAATTGCAAGACTTGTAAGAAAAGGAAAAGAGAGAACCCAAATAAATAGAATCAGAAATGAAAACTGGGACATCACAACAGAAACCACAGAAATTCAAAAGATCATCAGAGATTACTATGAGAACCTGTATGCCACAAAACAAGAGAACCTAGAAGAAATGGACAAATTCCTGAATTCCTATAGCTTCCCAAGTCTGCAACAAGAAGATTTGGAATACCTCACCAAACCTATCTCCATCGAGGAAATAGAATCGGTAATCAAAAAGTCTCCCCAAACACAAAAAGCCCAGGTCCAGATGGATTCACCAGTGAATTCTACAACATCTTTAAAGAGGACCTACTCCCAATTCTTTTTTAAGCTCTTCCGGCAAATTGAAGAAACAGAAACACTCCCAAATAGCTTTTACGAGGCACATATCACCCTGATACCCAAAGCAGACAAAGATGCACAAAAAAGGAAAACTACAGACCAATCTCCCTGATGAATACAGATGCTAAGATCTTCAACAAAATACTAGCAAATAGAATTCAAAGAGTCATCAAAAGATTATACACCATGACCAAGTGGGATTCATCCGGGAATGCAAGGATGGTTCAACATCCGCAAGTCAATCAACATAATACATCATATCAACAAAAAGAAAAATAAAAACCATATGATCATATCAATAGATGCAGAGAAGGCATTTGACAAGATTCAATACCCGTTCATGATGAAAGCTCTCCGTAAAAATGGGGACTGAAGGACCTTCCTCAAGATAATCCAGGCCATCTACTACAAGCCCACAGCGAGCATCATTCTCAATGGGGAAAAAACTGAAAGCCTTCCCCTTAAGATCAGGGAAAGACAAGGCTGCCCACTCTCACCACTTCTATTCAATATAGTACTGGAAGTACTTGCCATAGCAATCAGGGAAGAAAAAAGACATTAAGGGCATCCAGATAGGAAGGGAAGAAGCCAAGTTATCACTATTTGCAGATGACATGATATTATACCTGGAAAACCCAAAACTCTCTACCAAGGGGCTCCTAGAAATAATACATTCCTATAACAGAGTAGCAGGGTACAAAATCAATACCCAAAAGTCAATGGCCTTCCTATATGCAAACAGCGAAAGAGAAGAAAAGGACATTAAAGAAACTATCCCATTCACAATTGTGCCGCAGAAAAACAAATACCTAGGAATCAGTATGACAAAGAATTTAAAGGATCTCTACAAAGAAAACTACAAAACGTTACTTCAGGAAATAAAAGAAGACCTGAGGAAATGGAGACATATTCCTTGCTCATGGATTGGAAGGATTAACATTATCAAAATGGTAATACTCACTAGAGCTTTATACAGATTCAATGCAGTCCCTATAAAGATACCCATGATGTTCTTCAACAAATTGAACAAACACTCCTGAAATTTGTATGGAATAATAAAACTCCACGAATAGCTAAAGCAATCCTTGGGAAAAAGAAGATGGGAGGTATCACTTTCCCCAACCTCAAGCTCTACTACAGAGCAGTTGTAATTAAGACAGTGTGGTATTGGTATAGAGACAGACCTGTAGACCTCGGGAATAGAACTGAGTATCCTGAAACACATTCTCAAATATACAACCACTTAATCATCGATAAAGGAGCAAAAAATATTAAGTGGAGCAAAGAAAGCCTCTTCAACAAATGGTGCTGGGAAAACTGGGCAGCTACATGTAAAAAATGAATTTAGACCTCCTTCTAACGCCATGCACAAAAGTCAGATCAAAATGGATTCTAGATCTCAACATCAGACATGAATCTATAAGGTACATCCAAGAAAACATAGGAGAAACGCTCTACGACATCCGAAACGAAAAGTATCTTTAAAGACGACACACCACTGACCAAGCAAATGGAAGCAAAGATAAACAAATGGGATTATATAAAACTAAAAGCTTCTTCACCTCAAAAGAAACGGTGACCAAGCTACAAAGACAATCCACAGAGTGGGAAAGGATATTCACCCAAAACCCATCTGACAAGGGGTTAATATCCAGGATATATCAGGCACTGGTAGCACTCCACAAGAAAAAACAGCCAACCCCATCAAAAAAATGGGGAGAACAAATGAACAGAAGCTTCCAAAAAGAAGAAATTCGAATGGCCAAAAGGCATATGAAAAAGTGTTCTTCATCTTTAATCATCAGGGAGATGCAAATCAAAACAACAATGAGGTACCATCTCACACCACAGAGACTGGCACACATCCAAAACAGCAAGAACAACCGGTGCTGGCGTGGATGTGGGGAAAAGGGACTCTGATCCACTGTTGGTGGGAGTGCTGACTGGTCAAGCCCTTTTGGAAAACAATATGGGAATTCCTCCGAAAACTAGATATTGAGCTCCCATTTGATCCAGCAATAGCACTCCTGGGAATATACCTGAAAGACCAAAAAACACACAGCAGAAACACTACCTGTACTTCTTTATTCATCTTTGCACTATTCACTATAGCTAGAATCTGGAAACAACCTAAATGCCCGAGAACAGAGGACTGGCTAAAGAAACTGTGGTTCATCTACACTATGGAATACTATGCGGCTGTCAGAAAAGATGAAAATATGAAATTTACCTGCAAATGCTTGGACATGGAGACTATCATGCTGAGTAAAATTAGTCAGAACAAAAAGGACAGATATACAATGACTGCATTCGTTAATATGACATAAATAGACCAGTGTTTTACTAAATGTGGGAAATAGTAATGGCAGATTAAAATTCACCATTGAATATACACAAAGAGACTTAAGTGATAAATTCTAAATATCTGCAGGGCTAGCCACAATGTGTAAAATAAGAGGAGAGAGATGCAGAGACAGAGAGCAAGACAGAGAGAGAAAGAGAGGAAACTGGGGTACCTGCTATTAAGGCAGCATGGGGGTGGGCGGGGGGAGGGGTGGGATACATTGGTGGTGGAAATGGGGCACTGGTGAAGGGATGGGTGCTGGTATACTGTATTACCAAGAACCAATTGTGAACACCTTTGTAATTGTATGTTTCACGGGTGGTATAAAAAAAATTAAAAAAATAGTGTTGGGGAAAATGAATGTGAAAAATAAAATTATACTCAAAAATTACATGCAATTATCACTGTATCACTGTATTACTGTCTTCCCGTTCATCATCGATTTGCTCGAGCGGGCACCAGTAACATCTCCATATGTCCTGTCTCATGCTAGTAGAGCCCAAGGGCACCTGCTTGCTCCAGGAACATAAAGTGCCTCAAACCATTCCATCAGGTCATTGGAATGAGGTCTATAATTGTTACTAGTATTTGGCATATCAAATACGACACGGGTAGCTTGCCAGGCTCTGCCGTGCGGGTAACAGGAATCGAAGGGGGAAATAAATAAAACATTTTCAAAAGTAGTCAGTAATTACAGTTTTTTAAGGAAAAAGTTGAATTTCTCTTGTTATTTTACAGGACTTTGTTTTGTTTTGGGGGAAGCAAACCTAGTGATGCTCAGAGCTTATTCCTGGCTTGGCACGCAGGGACCATCCTAATGGTTTTAAGGGGTGCTGGTTTAAGGAGGCCAGCCATGTGCAAAGCAAAGTACCCCACCGGGCTGTACTATTTCTTTGGCCTCAAAAAGCTTGAATTTTAATGTGTTTTTCAACCATGCTTCCTACCAGTGTCAGAACAAGGGCAGCTCTGCTTTTAGGAGCATGTATGGGCAGTGACAAAAGCATCTTTTAAGTTGTTCATCATACATATTTTACTAATAATCTCCCAAATTACATATAAAAGTAAAATTATAACCATGTATTACACCATTTACAAAAGTAAACTCAAATAGGAATAAAAATCTCTAGATTAGATAATAATCCATAAAATACATTCATAAAACACTGATAGGGGCCAGAGCGATAGCACAGTGGTTAGGGCATTTGCCTTGCACACAGCTGAACCCGGGTTTGATCCCCTGGCATCCCATATGATCCCCTGAGCACTGCCAGCAGTAATTCCTGAGTGAAAAGCCAGGAGTAACCCCTGAGCGTCACTGGTGTGACCCAAAAGCAAAAAAAAAAAAAAGAAAAAAAACCCACACAAACAGAACTTTCCAGGAAATTAACTGCAGAGGAGTCTTACAGCAAAATAATCACAGTGGCAAAGAAAACAACAAAAAATAAACAAATTAACTGTATCAAATAAATAGCTCCTGCACAGCAAAAAGAAACCCAAGCTATAATAAAAATGCCCAACTACAGATGACTGTGTCTAAAGGCCCTACTTAATGTGAGGAAATATTTGCACACAATCATCAGATAAAGTGTAAATTTCCAAGGTCTATAAAACACAATACTCAACAACAAACAATAGAAATAATACCGAATAATACAAATAATGCCTCATCCAAAATTGGGTGAGAAGATGGACACTTTCAAAAAGAAACATGGATAGCCAACAAGAATATAGAAAGAAACTTTTATCCATTGTTGGTGAGAATGCTGTCTGGCTGTCTAGAGAAAGCAATATGGAGACCTATAAAAATAGAAACAGAACTCTTATACAACCCAGCAATATTATTTCTTGGCATCTACATACAGAACAAATGTTTCAATTCAAAATTATATATATATATGTATATATATATATATATATATATATATATATATAAATTTGTATCACTTGTCTTCCCATTCATCAACTTGCATAGCCAGCACCAGTAATGTCTCCATTCATTGGGAATGAGGCCCATTTTTGTTACTGGTTTTGGCATATCAAATACACCAAGGGTAGCTTGCCAGGCTCTGCCATGGCTCTGGGTTCATCCCAGTGTGCTCAGTCTGCTGTCAGTCTAGAAGCATTTTCATCTCTTTCCTTTTTCTCCTCCTCAGTGAATAGAGTAATTTGTAACATTGAAGACCATATATGGCAAATGGTATTGATAAAGTCATTCTCAGGTTTATAAAGAGTTCATTTGAGAAAAGGGGGTACAATTACCCAATTATGGGAGAAATAAGGAAAAGGGTAAAATGTAGCCCATTAGAAAGAGGTGGCCATTCATTAGGTGTATAAACATCCAAAGGGTAGATAGCTCCCACCTAAACATTTTCATGAATACTTCCTCCATCTTCCAAGTCCTGTAACAAAAACTTCTCTGCAGAATCAATATATATATATACATTTATAAATCACCATATATATAGATAGATATAGATATAGATATAAATTTATCGCTTCACTTCATAAAATAAACAAGATATGGAAACAACCCAAATGCCCAACTTAAAGATGAATAAGTTAAGGTCTATAAACACAATGAAGTACTATGATGCTCTAAGAAAGAACAAAATTGTGTAATTGTCAGCAAAATGGACAGAATAGTGGATATTATGCAAATGAATTCAGTTAGGAATGAATTATCTATTCAGTTAGGAATTCATCCTGACTGAATAGATATAGAATTTGGAATATAAAGATGTACAGTAAGGTTGCAACAACACAAAGGCAAAATAAAGGAAAACTGATCCACACAATTGATTTGTTGGGATTTCAGGGAAGTTGAAAAGGAGGGATGTTTGGGTCCTTTTGGGGGGAGGTTGGCCAACTGGTGATATGCTGCTGAAGGGTGTGGTGTTGGAATTATGTTCATAATATGACAAGTCTTTATTAACCACAGAATTATAATCAATAATGAAAAACTTAAAGATACTTTGTGTTTTAAAGAATCATAGAGTTTTGAGCAACCAGAGGCACTCAAAAGAAGAGTCAATTCATGAAGAGAATAGCCAAGAAAGGATCACCCTAAATTCTTCTGCCCACCCAGCGGGTAGGGCATTTGCCTTGCATGCGGTCGGCCTGTGCTGGCCTGGGTTCGATCCCGGCATCCCATATGGTCCCCTGAGCACTGCCAGGGAGTAATTACTGAGTGAAGAGCCAGGAGAAACTCCCTGAGCATTGCCGGGTGTGACCCAAAAAAAGAAAAACAAACAGACAAAAAAATAAATTCTTCTGCCCAGTTAAAGATAATTGAATCAGTCTGAGATTGGGGTTTCTGTGAGAACATTTGTGGTGTATAGACAAACAACTGTTCAATTAATTGTCTGTTAAAACAGCAACATCAATATATTTTTGAGGAAGTATTTAATAACATTTATAACACTATATACATTTAACATTATAACACTCTAAACTATAACATTTCAAATGTTTCACAATATAACTCCAAAATTACTCTACGAAATAATAATTAACAGAGACCCTGAGATGACGCATTTTCAACAAAATGAATGGAACTAGAGGGAATCATTTTGAATTAAGTCAAACAGAAAGAAAAGGTTAGATACAGAATGTTCTCTCTCGTACATGGGGTTTAAAGATATTTAGGAAGGTACCAGCAAAGGACCAAAGGTAATATAAGAGAACTAATCCACACAATTGAGTTGGTGGGTCTTGGGGGGATTGTTTTGCATTTAAAGTAACATTTTAAAGCAATTATCACAATTATTAATGATGTAGAAGGGAAGGAAATGTGGAAGGGAAGGAAAAGAGAAAGAGATAGAGAGAAAGAGAAAGAAATCAAGAATCTGCCATAGAGGCAGGCTAGGGAAGGGGGTGGGAATAGGGGACATTGGTGGTGGGAAATGGGCACTGGTGGAGGGATGGGTGCTGGAATACTGTATGACCGAAACCCAAATATAAACATCTTATGAACATTTTTGTAATTGTGTATCTCACGGAGGTATAATAAAATATAAAAGAAAAGAACACATGGGGCCGGAGCGATAGCTCAGCGGTAGGGCGTTACCTTTGCATGCGGCCAGCCTGTGCCGGACGGGTTCGATTCCCGGCATCCCATATGGTCCCCAAGCACCACCAGGAGTAATTCCTGAGTGCAGAGCCAGGAGAAACCCCTGAGCATCGCGGGTGTGACCCAAAAAAGCAAAAAAAAAAAAAAAAAGAAGAAAAGAAAAGAACACAGCAAAATGCTGTGATCACCACAGAGGGAAAAACAATTATTAATGATGTAAAAGAAAATATTTTTTGAGGAGAAAATCTAAAATAGAAACTAAAATAAAAGGACCAAAAGGACATTCTAGATTAAAAATATCAATTAAATACTAACTAAAACTTAAAGGTCTAAAAAGGAAAAAAGTGATAACAGGGAAGAATAAGCCTGAAGTTAAATTGACAAAAAGTATTCCCTTGAACATATTGACAGGGCCATGCACTTATGACCTTATGTTTATTCAAAAAATTACTGGTTAGTAACATAGTTACAATAGTGTTAAAGATGACAAGCATAAAAAAAGTATAGATTCAAGAAATTCAGCAAACACCAAGCAAGATAAATGTGAAGAGCACATTTATGAATGCTATTTAAGTGCCGAGCAATATTATTCATTATTAACTACTGAAAAATAAGGATAAAATCTTTTTAAATTCAGAGAAAAATAACATTACATAAAGGTAAATAATATTTTTTGGAACTAACATTTTAAATTATCTAAGACAGCAGAAAAGCTGGAAGCCAGAAGGTAGTAGAATAACTTCTGTAAAGTGTGGACCTAAAATACTAATAATCCAGAAGTCAGAAAACTAAAGAAAATTTTCAAAATTAAGGTTAAATATATTTTAAAATAAAAGGACCTTTGAGAGAATTTATTGTTAGCAGAAACGTGATATAGTAAATGTAAATGAAGCTCATCAGGCTGGTGGGAAAATGACACAAATAGAATCTTTAGATATGAAACAGCACCAGAAGTGTGACTGGGTAAACAAATATTCATCTTTATTACTTGGAAACATATATATCTATATAGATATAGATATACATTTAAAGCAAACACTTTAACACCATTAGTAGAATGTATAGTCATACAAACCTAATGCATGCGACAATTATAGCTTAAAATCAGGATAAAAGATGAATGACTCCAAATGAACACATTTAGCATCAAAGCAATATTTGTTATAGCTTAGCAGAATGCACTATTTTTCATAGGGAAAGATATGCACAGCATATCCTAGTAGCTCAGTCCCTAAGGAAAATGAGTAAAAGTCAGGCTTACAAAGCAGGGAAATGATCTGGAAGCATTCACTAATATAGACCTTCAACTCAGAGTTCTACTAAACCTGTGGTAAAACCCAGGCATTACACATGAGGTTCCAGTAGGAATAGAAGCAGTTTTGTATGCAAATCTTTCATACAATTCTCAAGAACCCACAAGCACAAGAAAGTCTGCTTTATCGTTAACATAATCCATAAAATCGCCAGAGATTACTTTGAAAATCTTTATGCCACGAAGCAAGAGAACCTTGAAGACATGGATAAATTCCTGGATTCGTATAACCTCCCAAGGCTGAACCAAGAAGATTTGGACTACCTGAACAGACCTATCACCATCAAGGAAATTGAAATGGTTATCAAAATTCTTTCCCAAAACAAAGCCCGGGCCCAGATAGACTCACTAGTGAATTCTTTTAAATCTTTAAAGAAGATCTACTGCCAATCCCTTTCAAGCTTTTCCAGGAAATTGAAGAAACAGAAACACTACCAAACAGTTTATATAAGGCAAATATAGCCATGATTCCCAAACCAGACAGAAACATCACAAAAAGAAATTTACAGACCAATGTCCCTGATGAATGCAGATGCAAAGACCCTCAATAAAATACTAGAAACTACTTTCCAAAGCATTATACAGATTCAATGTAGTCCCTATAGGCTACCCATGACATTTTTCAAAGAAATAGACGAAACACTCCTGAAAGTCATAGGAACAACAAATGCCCACAAATAGCTAAAGCAATCCTTGGGAAAAGAAGATGGGAGGTATCACATTCCCCAGCTTCAAACTATGCTAAAAAGTAGCAGTAATTAAAACAGAATAGTATTGGAATAAAGACAGACCCATAAACCAACAGAACAGAATCGAATATCCTAATACCAACCACCAAATATATGATCACCTAATTTTTGACAAAGGAGCAAGATATGTGAAGTGGAGCAAGGTAAGTCTCTTCAACATATGGTGCTGGAAAAACTGAACAACTACATGCAAGAAAATAAACTCAGATCTCTCTCTAATGCCAGGCACAATAGTCAGATGAAAATGGATTAAAGACCTCAATATCAGTCATGAATCTATAAGCTATTTTGAGGAAAACATGAGCAGAGGTCTCCACGACATTGAAGCTAAAGTAATCTTCACAGATAAAACACCACTGAAGCAAGAAGCAAGTGGAAGAAAAGATAAACAAGTGGGATTACATGAAATTAAGAAGCTTATGCACTTCAAAAGAAACAGTGACAAGATACAAAAACAGATTGGGAAAAATTATTTACGATACCCATATAATGAGGTTAATATCCAATATATAACACACCGGTAGAGCTTTAAGGAAAAAAATGCAACCCTCATCAAAAATGGGGAGAAGAAACGAATAGAGACTTTGTCAAAGAAGAAATACAAATGGCCTAAAGACACACAAGAAAATGTTCTACATGGCTAATTATAATGAAGATACAAAACAAAACAAAACAACAATGAAATATTATCTCACACCATAGAGACTGGCACACATCCAAAAGAACAAGAACAACCAGTGCTAGCATGGATACAGGGAGAAATGGACTCTCTTTCATTGTTGGTAAGAATGTCGACTGGTCCAGCCTTTTGGGAGAACAATACGGGCATTCTTCAAAAAGCTAGAAATTGAGCTTCCATACAACCCAGCAATACCACTTCTGCAAATATACCCTGGGTCTTCAAAAACACACAGCAGAAACAATCTGCACTTCTATGTTCATAGTAGCACTATTTACAATAGCCAGAATATGGAAAAAACCAAGTGCTCGAGAACAGATGACTGGCTAAAGAAAGTATGGAACATTTCACAATGGAATACTATGCAGTTGTAGGGAAAAACAAAGTTATGAAATTTGCTTATAAATGGATGGAAATGGAGAGTATCATGCTGAAAGAAAAAAAACAGAAAGAGAGGGACAGACACAGAATGATAGCACTCATTTTTGGGGTTTAAAAAACATAATATGAGTATCCAAGGACAGTAGAAACAAGGCCAGCAGGTTTGGTCCATGCTTGAAAACCTGCTTCAACTCCTATGAAAAGGCAGTTGGGATAAAGAAGAAACCATTATGACAAAGATCGTGGCAAATGACCACTGTATAAGAACTGTGTGCAGAATAGGTAAAAAAACAAACAAACATGGTAACCTCTCAGTATCTGTATTGCAAACCATAATGCCCAATGGGAGGGAGGGAGAGGAAGAAAGAAGAAAAGTGCCTTCCATAGAGACAGGCTGGGGGCTAGGGGATGGGGGTGACAGGAGGGCAAAGGGCACATTGATGGTATTAAACATGCACTGATGGAGGGATATGTGTTGGAACAGTGTGTGACTGAAGCCCGATCAGAGAGAGTAGAGAGAGAGAGAGAGAAAAGTACCCGAGTGCCTGCCTGGAAGCTTCTGACTGTATGACACAAATGTCTCAATAAAATTAAAAGATGATAGATAGATAGATGGATGGATGGATGGATGGATGGATGGATGGATGGATGGATGGATGGATGGATGGATGGATGGATGGATGGATGGATGGATGGATGGATGGATGGATGGATGGATGGATGGATGGATGGATGGATGGATGGATGGATGGATGGATGGATGGATGGATGGATGGATGGATGGATGGATGGATGGATGGATGGATGGATGGATGGATGGATGGATGGATGGATGGATGGATGGATGGATGGATGGATGGATGGATGGATGGATGGATGGATGGATGGATGGATGGATGGATGGATGGATGGATGGATAGATAGATAGATAGATAGATAGATAGATAGATAGATAGATAGATAGATAGATAGATAGATAGATACATGGATAGATATACAGACAGACAGATAGATAGATACATGGATAGATAGACAGACAGACAGACAGACAGACAGACAGACAGACAGACAGACAGACAGACAGACAGACAGATAGATAGATAGATAGATAGATAGATAGATAGATACATACATACATACATACATACATACATACATACATGGATAGATGGATGGATGGATGGATAGATAGATAGATAGATAGATAGATAGATAGATAGATAGATAGATAGATAGATAGATAGATAGATAGATAGATAGATAGATAGATAGATAGATAGATAGATAGATAGATAGATAATAGATAGATAGATAGATAGATAGATAGATGGATGGATGGATAGATAGATAGATATATGGATAGATGGATAGACGGATAGATAGACAGACAGACAGACAGACAGACAGACAGACAGACAGACAGACAGACAGACAGACAGACAGACAGACAGACAGACAGACAGATAGATAGATAGATAGATAGATAGATAGATAGATAGATAGATAGATAGATAGATAGATAGATAATGTGGAGAAGAAATGAACAGAAACTTCCTCAAAGAAGAAATACAAATGGCAATAAGGCACATGAAAAAATGCTCTACATCATCAGGGGAGACACAAAATAAAATAATGAGATATAATCTCACACCATGGAGACTGGATGCCATCAAAAAGAACCAAAACAATCAGTGCTGGAGCAGATGCAGGGAGAAAGGAACTCTCCTTCATTGTTGGTGGGGATACTGGCTGGTCTGGCCTTTTGGGAAAAATATGGTAATTTCTTAAAAAACTAGTAACTGGGTTTCCATAAGACCCTGCAACACCACTTCTGATAATATACCTTGGGAGCCCCAAAACACAAGCTAAAACATCATCTGAACCTCTCTGTTTATTGCAGCACAATTCACAATCGTCAGAATTTGGAAACATCCTGAGTGCCTGAGAACAGATGACCAGATAAAGAGACTATGGTACATCTACACAATGGAATAATATGCAGCCACCAGGAAAAATAAAGTCATGAAATTTGCTTATAAATTGATGGTTATGGAGCAACTCATGCTGAGTGAAATTAGCCAGAAGAGTGTTATACATAGAATGACTGCACTCATTTGTGGAATATCACTTGAATCACTTGTCTTCCCACTGTTCATCGATTTGCTCAAGTGAGCACCAGTAACATCTCCATACATCCTGTAGCATGCTAGGGTAGTCCAAGGGCATCTTCTCACTCCAGGAACATGAAGAACCTCAAACCATTTATTCAGGTCATGGGAATGAGGTCTATAATTGTTACTGGTTTTGGGCACATCAAATATGACATGGGTAGCTTGCCAGGCTCTGCGGTGTGGGTGGTACACTCTTGGTAGAAGGCACTCAGTTTGTGTATTTACTGATGAATTGTGCGGCCACAAAGTGGCTCACACAACAGGGAGGGATCAGCTTTTATAAAAAAGAACAAGATGCAACTAATATTCAAAGGACAGTAGAAACAAGGGCCAGGAGGACTGGTCCACTGATGGAAGCACACTACAGGTAAAGGGGGAAAGTTAGGAAAGAGAAGAGATTCCTATGACAATGATAGTTGGAAATGATCTGTCTGGAAAAGAACTGAGTGCTGAGAGCTGAGAGTAGATAAAGGGACATATATATACATATATAAATATATATACATATATACATATATACAAATATACATATATACATATATACAGGTACTGAGAGGTTATTATATATATATATCTCAGTACCTGTATTGCAAACTATAATGGCCAGATGCAAAGAGAAAGAGAGAGAGAGAGAGAAGTACCTAGTGCCTGCCATTGAAGCAGGCTAGAGTGGGGTTGGAGGTGGGGGGGGAAACTATGGAAATTGGTGGTGAGAAATGTAGATTGGTGAAGAGACAGGTGTTGTAATATTGTATGACTGAAACTCAGTCATGAGTGACTTTTAACTGTATCTCTTGGTGATTCAATTAGAAAAATAAATAAATTTTTAAAAAGACAAAATAAATAAGAACACGTTAAACAGGTAAGGATCCATGTTAGCACAATCAATTATCTGCACCTGAATTAGTAAGCTATTGAAGCAGTTAGGCCTCTGTTGCATTCATGACTGATTTATTTCAGTGCAACAATGCAAAGCACAATTTGTGACAGGAAAATGCACTTGATGCAAAGTCCAGTGGAAACCAGGTTCAAGTGTCAAACTGTCCTTTCCTAAGAGTCATAAAAGATGCACTTGGTAACCCCAGCAACAAGCTGTGACAACACACATGAAATGTTGCAATTCAGACCCGAACACCTAAAGAATCTGCTGTCGGTGCTTATCAATACACTAGCTCAGCTCTTCACACGCTACCTGTCCGAATGCAAGGTGCCCTCACAATGGAAAACCAGCAGGACAGTTCTACTGTTCAAGAAGGGAGACATTCAAGACTTCGGCAACTATCGCCCCATCTGCCTGTTGTCCGTCATCTACAAGCTGTTTACGCGAGTCATCCTAACAGGATTGGCATAACACTAGATGAAGGACAACCATGCAAGCAAGCTGGCTTCCAGAAAGGATTCAGCACAATCGACCATATCCACACGGTAACCAAGCTCACTGAGGTTTGTAGGGAGCACAAGATGCCGCTCTGTCTCACGTTCATTGATTTAAAGAAAGCCTTTGATTCTGTGGAGACTGAGGCAGTCATCAAAGCCCTAGCCAAACAGGGTGTTCAAACCCAATACATCAAGATCCTTTGTGAGCTGTATTACAGATTCACGACTAGGATCTCACCATTCTACAAGGAAGTGATCATTGATGTCAAAAGAGGGGTTCAACAGGTTGATACCATTTCACCAAAACTCTTCAGCGCCACCCTTGAGAACATCATGTGACAATTAGAATGGGAAGGAATGGGAGTGAAGATAGATGGTCGGCAACTACACCACCTCCACTTCGCTGATGACATCGTTCTAATAACACCAAACATTAGCCAAGCGGCACAAATGCTGACTGACTTCGACCGAGAATGTGGAAAGATAGGTCTACAGCTGAATCTAAATAAAACCATGTTTATGAAAAATGAACTAGTTCCAGAGGCCCCATTCACTCTCAATGGAACAAACATCTCTCAATGCAGCATGTTATGTTTACTTAGGTCGAGAAGTCAACATGATGAACGACTGGATCCCACGGGATGTCAAAAGATCACGTGGCCGCCCACCTATAAGATGGTCAGACTTCCTTGTCAAGACCCTGAAGGAACGGTTTGAGGCTCCTCATATTCCTGAATCAACCCGATGCCATTGGGCTACATTGGCACGTGATAGGGTCCAATGGAAATGTTACTGGCGCCTGCTCGAGAAAATCAATGAATAACGGGATTCAAGTGAAGTGATCAAGTGATGGTGTTCACCCTCAACAGAGCCACATGCTCCCACAATCCAATTGTCCACGATCTCCTCAGTTGGACTCCACGGTCTCAAGATGAACCTCACCAAGCAATTAATTTGCTGAAAATTTGGGTATGCGGGATTTGTGACTAAAATTCCAGGCTTCTCTTGGAGTAGGGATGCATCACCCATACCCACCTCCCTGTTCTTCTGGAAACCTGGGAAGTCACATCCACACCCCAAAGTTGCCACACAGTTAATAAGCTACTCCAGATGTACCTTCCAGATAAAAATTCTAAACGCCCTGAACAAACATGTTGTCTTGGAACCTGTATTGCAAACCATAATGCACAAAAGGAGACAGAGTGAGAGAGAATAAAAGTGCCCAACATAGAGGCAGGTGGGGAGATAGTGATTGGGGGTTGGTGGAAGGGAAACTGGGGACATTGGTGGTGGAAATATACATTAGTGGAGGGATAGGTGTTGGGTCACTGTATGACTGAAGCCCAAACATGAACAGCTTTGTGATGGTCTTTGGTGTATCTCCTGGTGATGTACTAAATATTTTAAAAGGAGCAAAACTGCTTATCCCACGCAACTAAAATATCCCCAAATTTACTTTTCACATAAAATCCCAACTACAACCACAGTCTAACTATTCAATTTCAATGTTACTTCAATTTAAACATTTTTAAAAATTTTATTATACCATTGTGATACGCAATTAAAAAGGTGTTCATAATTGGTTCTCAGTAATACAGTGTTCCAGCACCCATCCCTCCACCAGTGCCCCATTCCCATCACAAATGTCCCCACATTCCTTCCCACCCACCTCAAGTCTGCATATATAGCAGGCACCTTTTATTTTCATCTCTTTCTCCCTCTGTCTGTCTGTCTGTCTGTCTCTGTATGTCTCTCTCTGTTCTTTTATACATTGTGGCTTGCCCTACAGACATTTAGAGTTTAGCATGTAAGTATCTTTGTGTATATTCAACGATGAGTTCTAGTCTGACATTACCATTTCCCACACTTAGTAAAACACTGGTATATATTATATTCCATTAATGAATGCAGTCATTCTATATCTGTCCTTTTCCTTCTGACTACTTTCACTCAGCATGATAGTCTCCATGTCCATCCATTTGCAGGTAAATTTCATAATTTCATATTTTCTGACAGCTGCAAAGTATTCCATTGTGTAGATGTACCACAGTTTTTTTAGTCAGTACTCTGTTCTCAGGTACTTAGGTTGTTTCCAGATTCTGGCTATTGTGAATAGCACTGCAATGAATAAAGAAGCACAGATAGTGTTTCTGCTGTGTGTTTTTGAGTCTCCAGGGTATACTCCCAGGAGAGGTATTGCTGGGTCAAATGGGAGCTCAATATCTAGTTTTTGGAGAAATGTCCATATTGTTTTCCAAAAGGGCTATACCAGTGGGCACTTCCACCAACAGTGGTAAGAGTCCCTTATTCTCCACATCCATGCCAGCACCAGTTGTTCTTGCTGTTTTGGATGAGTGCCAGTCTCTGTGGTGTGAGATGGTACCTCATTGTTGTTTTGAATTGCATCTCCCTGATAATTAATGATGAAGAGTGCTTTTTCATATGCCGTTTGTCCATTTGAATTTCTTCTTTTTGTAAGCTTCTGTTCATTTCTTCTCCCCATTTTTTGATAGGATTGGCTGCTTTCCTGTAAAGTGTTACCAGAGCCTGAGAGCTTGGATAGTAACCCCTTATCAAATGGGTAAGGGTGAATATTCTTTCCCACTCTGTGGATTGTTTTTGCATCTTGGTCACCATTTCTTTTGAGGTACAGAAGCTTTTCAGTTTTATATAACTCCATTTGTTTATCTTTGCCTCCATTTGCTTTGTCATTGGTGTTTCATCTTTGAAGATGCCTTTAGTTTCGATGTTGTAGAGCGTTTTCCCTATGTTTTCTTCGATGTATCTTAGAGATTCATGTTTGACCTTGAGATCTTTAATCCATAGTGATCTTTTTTAACTTTGGTAGAATTCACTGGTGAATCTGTCTGGACCTGGGGTTTTGTGTTTGGGGAGACTTTTGATTACTGATTCCATCTCCTCGATGGTAGTAGGTTTGTTAAGGTATTCCAAATTTTCTTGTTGAAGCCTTGGGAGGCTATAAGAATTCAGGAATTTTTCTATTTCTTCTAGGTATTCTTGTTGCATGGCATACAGACTCTCATAGTGATCTATGATGATCTTAAAAATGTCTGTGGTTTCTGTTGTGATTTCCCCTTTTTCTTTTCTGATTTTATTTATTTGGGTTCTCTCTTTCACCTTTTTCTTGCAAGTCTTGCAAGTGGTTTGTTAAACTTATTTATAAAAAAACAATTCTTGGTTTCGCTGATCTTCTGGATTGTTTTTCGGATTCCATGTCACTGATTTCCACTCTAAGTTTTATTATTTCTTTCTTTCTGCCTGGGTTGGGCTCCTTTTGCTGATCACTTTCTAAGATCTTAAGTTGTGAAGTCACACTGTTTTTGATGGCCTTTTCCTCTTTTCTGATGAATGCTTGTAGTGCTGTGAATTGCCTCTTAACACTGCTTTCTCTGTATCCCACAAGTTCCGGTAATTCCTGTCTTTAGTCTCATTTGCTTCAAGGAATTTTTTGGATTTCCTCTTTGACTTCTTTTTATGACGTGCTGGTTGTTCAGCAGTGAACAGTTTAGTTTCCAGGTGCTTGGTATTATTCTCCATTTTTGTGTGCAAGTAACTTCTATTTTCAGTGCATCATGGTCTGAAAAAAAGTTGCCACGATTTCTATTTCTTGATTTTATAGAGATATGTTTTATGGCTCAGCATGTGATTTACTTTGGAGTATGTTCCATATGCACTGAAGAAAAATGTGCATTCAGCTTTTTGGGAATGAAATGCCCCCCCAAAAAATCTACTAGCCCTCTTTCTTCCATGTCTTCTATTAGGGCCAGTATTTCCTTGGTAAGTTTTAGTCTTCTTGATCTTTCAAGAGGTGATAGAGCAGTGGTGAAGTCTCCAACTACAATTGTGTTGCTATCAATGTCTTCTTTGAAGTCTACTAGTAGCTCTTTTAGGTATTTTGCTGGCCCCTTGTTGGCTGCATATATATTTAGGGGTGTATTTTCTTCCTGATATATGTATCCCTTGATTATTAAGAAGTGACCTTCACTGTCCCTTCTGACCTTCTTCAGCCTGACATTATGTTATCGGATACCAATATGGCCACCCCAGCCTTTTTGGAGGGTTTGTTTGAGTGAAGGATTGTTTTCCAGTCTTTTACTTTGACCCTGTCTCTGCTTCGATTGTTCAGATGTGTGTTTTTGAAGGCAGTAGCATGCTGGATTCAACTTTTTGATCCAGTTGCCACTCTGTGTCTCTTAACTGGTGCATTTAGACCGTTGACATTGAGAGAGATTATTGTTATGGGATTATACGTCACCTTTCTTTATAGGTTTGTTGTTCTTTTGGCTTTTGTCTTGTCTTAGAGTAGCTCTTTCAGGACTTCTTTTAAGGTTGGTTTTTGAGTCTATACAGTTCCTGAGCTGTGTATCTGCCCTTAAAATCTGAGTGAGAGTTTAACCGGGTTAAGAATTCTTGATGAGGCATTCATTTCATTGAGTTTTTCTCTATATCCCACCATTGCCTTCGGATTTGGAGGGTCTCTTTTGATAGGTATGCTGAAAGTCGAATGGATGCGCTTTTGTATACAATTTCCTCTGATCTTGCTACTTGAAGAATTGTGTCTCTATCTATGGCGTCCATTATTTTGACAAGGATATGTCTTGGAGTCTTTGTATCGGGGTCTCTTCTTGCTGGTACCCTTTGAGCTTCTTGGATATGAATGCCTTCTTCATTTAACTCTGGGAACTTTACAGCAAGGTTGTCTTTTATTGTTCCTATATCCTTGGGGTTGCGTTCCTGGCCCTCTGGGACTCTGATGATTCTTATGTTCATCTCCTTGGATTCATTGCAATGTTCTCTAGTTCCAAAGTTGATCAATTTTCTGGTCTTTTTCTATCTTGTGTATTTGCCTGAGTACTTTCTACAGCTCATCCTCAGTCTGATTCTCTCTTCCACTGCTGTTATCCTGCTATTGAGAACCCCTATTGTGTTTTTCATTTCATCTACTGAGTTTTAGTGATATTTCTATTTGCATTGTTCTCATTTCTGCTCTCATTTCCTCCTGTAATTTGACTGCCCTTTCCACTGCTTCATTTATGTTCTCCTGTATTTTATTGGACATCTGTTCCATTTTTTCATTGAGCTCGTTAAATATCTTCACATTTCTTTTCTGAATTCTTTGTCAGAGAGATTATGTATGTCTGCATTCTTTTCAAGTCTTCAGGGGTTGGTTTCTTCATCTTCTCTTTGAACTTGGATCTGCGTTGTATCCCCAGGGTGCTATAATGATCGGGCGGGCGGAATCTTCTGGGGTACTGCTTCTTCCTCACTGTAGGTAGGAATCTAGAGATGCTCCAAAGAAGATGTTCTCCTTTTCCCTCTTTGAGGATATTATCTTCCCCTTGGTGTTGAATTTCTTGGTTTTGTATTAATATGTGGTCACCTGAGCACCGCCCACCCAGCCAGCCACCCCCAGGGAGGGTACCTGAGGTGGAGGCGATCCAGTGTGAGGGTTCAAAGTGTTCTGTTTAGTTCACTTTCTCTCGGACTTCTGGGGTCTGTAGTTCATTTTCTGCTGGAGGCCCGGTGCTCTACCACTTTCACCATGTGCCTGCCTGGCCATAATTTAAACATTTTTATCTTTGAAACACACAAATATGTTTAATTGATTAAAGTAAGTTTTCAAAGTTTCTTGTCTTTTTCTTGTCTAGCCTGGATTAAGTATTGACTATATGAATCATCTTTAACAATCATGATTAAAACAAGAGTTAAGAAAAACATCACAAAACCTTGCTTTCATAAGTATATCCAAGAGTGTGTCAGACACTTTAATGACCATAAATTTCTCCATTAGAAAAAATGTATCTAATAATATAAATATACATTTAACACATGCAGTTTCTTAGTCGTTCCCTCCATGGTTATGGGAAGGTATATTTTAATTGGACATTCATTTCTATCCAGTTGTTTTCTGAATTTAATTAATAAACAAAGATTATGGCACTAACAAGAAGACACTGGGGAGCTAATGTTAAAAGGACTATTACCACACTAAGCAATGGTCTGTTGGTATCACATTAGGGTGAAGGACGGCTTTAATAAGTATTAAAGTCTTTGGTCTATCTGGTAAAAGAAAAGATTAAAAGACAACTGAAGGGAATTTAAAAGGTTGCCAATAACATAAAATAATGCCTACATGTACTCATCTTGTAAAATTGAAGATACATGAGATAACATTTTAAAAATTATTCTAATTGAGGTAATATAGTATGGTCTTGGTGTACACAGTGACTTCCCTTCACCACAACCAAAGAAAACATTGGTTCTATCTCTGAACATGTGATTTCCTAAGAAAGTAATGTGATTACCTAAGAAAGTACCTAAAAGATGGGAATATCAAGGTAAAGAGAAAGAATATCATTAGATGCCAACAACTTGGAACCGTGTTTGTGATATTAACATGAGCAATGAGATAATGTTGGCTGTATTTTTTCCATAATGTGCTGGGCATTTAGAACTAAGTAACTTAAGTCCAATAAATGCTGGACTTAGAGATGACTACAAGAGTATGCTACCTGCACGGCAGAGCCTGGCAAGCTACCCGTGTTGTATTTGATATGCCAAATACCAGTAACAGTTACAGACCTCATTCCGAATAGATTGAGGCTCTTTATGTTCCTGGAGCAAGCAGATGCCCTTGGGCTCTACTAGCATGAGACAGGACATATGGAGATGTTACTGGGGCCTGCTCGAGCAAATCAATGATGAACGGGAAGACAGTGATACAGTTACAGTGAACTTAGGTCAAGAGTTCAAGTATATTTTTTCTAATAAATATTCACTTTTTCTACTAGTTTTCCAAGAGTTCTGCCACTTATCAAAAAGCATGATTGCCTAGTCATGGAAAATGTATCAAACTAGGTGTTCTAAGTGGATTTATGAGATTCTCAAGAGAAAAGAATGACAGTTAGATGAGAGGCCAGGAGACACTATAGTAATTAGGGTGCATTTCTGCCTGTGCCTTAGCAGGGCTTGATCCTAAGCACTACATGGTCTAGTCATGTCCAGTATGCAGGATTCAAGCAGCATATCATTACTGTATCCTTGAGTGGAACCTATGGCCTGACTGCCTGAGAATTACGTGTGGGGTCCCAGGCACTGTGAACCCCACTAGGGAGCTCCCCACTAAGAGAAGAATATGATCAGGCCATGAGTAAGCCCTGAGAACAGCCACATGTAACCAAAATTTTAAAAAAGACAATACAAAAAAGTTGGAAATACTGACAAATTTCAATTAAAATTATAGCCAAACCCCAAATATTTAAATGAAGATTCATATACAAACATTTCCTTAAATTAATATATCACTTGATAACCTGACATCCTGTTATTCATTGACTTTCAGGAGCAGGCGCCAATAACACTTCCATTTGACCCTGTTACGTGCCAGTGTATCCCAGTGGTATCTGCTTGCTTCAGGAATACGAAGAGCCTCAAACCATTCATTCAGGGTCTTGATGAAGAAGTCTGACCATCTTGTAGGTGGAAGCCACATGATCTTTTGACGACCCGTGGGATCCAGTCAGTAATGGTTCTAGTACAGCGCTCATCTCCAAATCGCATTACCTGTACAGCCCATCTGATTTTCGACACCTTGGCAAACGAGACAGTGTCCCTGACTCTGGATCATGAACAGAGGTCGGAACTCTGGATTCCTTCTCACACTTGAGTGAGGCATGATATTCCAAGCATAGCTCTTTTGATTCCTCTTTGGGAGACCCGAATAGCATTCTCATCGTGCTTTAGTAGAGCCCAGGTCCCTGAGGCATATGTTAATGCAGGGAAAATAGTGGAGTCAAAGAGATGTGCCCGGAGCTGGAGGTTCTTTGTCCTTTTTAGCTATTTCTTCAATGCTCTTGAAGGCATTTCATGCTGCTCTCTTCACCTGCGCAGCTCAGGTTTTAGGTCGTTCATCATGTTGACTTCTCGACCTGAGTACACATAACTGCTGCAGAGATGTTTGTTCCATTGAGAGTGAATGGGGCCTCTGGAACTAGTTCATTTTTCATGAACATAGTAATGTTGAGATTCAGCTGTAGACCTATCTTTCCACATTCTCAGTCGAAGTCAGTCAGCATTTGTGCCACTTGGCTAATGTTTGGTGTTATTAGAATGATGTCATCAGCGAAGTGGAGGTAGTGCAGTTGCTGACCGTCTATCTTCACTCCCATACCTTCCCATTCTAATTGTCTCGATGTTCTCGAGGGTAGCACTGAAGAGTTTTGGTGAAATGTACCACCTTGCCGAACACTGATCACTTCCTTGTAGAATGGTGAGATCCTGGTGATGAATCTGTAATACAGCCCACGAAGGATATTGATGTATTGGATTTGAAGGCCCTGATTGGCTAGGGCTTTGATGACTGTTTTGGCCTCAACAGAATCAAAGGCTTTCTTTAATCAATGAACATGAGACAGAGTTGCATCTTGAACTCCCTACAAACCTAAATGAGCGTGGTTACCTTGGATATGGTTGATTGTGCTGAATTCTTTTCAGAAGCCAGCCTGCTTGCATGGTTATCCTTCATCTAATGTTCTGCCAATGCTGTTCAGGATGACTTAAGTGAACAGCTTGTAGATGACGGACAACAGGCAGTTTAGTATATATAGATTATTTATATAATCACAACAAATTATCCATGTAATCTAAATTTAAAATATAACAATTTCCCCCATGGGAAATATTGCAGTGTCTATAGAATAAAATGGAACAGGGTGCTAATAATAGTCGAGGGTACTAATGCCAACCTAGAACTGAGCATTAAATAGAGGCAAAAGGATTCACATGACAACCTTTTAATGTATGTTCTGTAATCCATAGTCTGGAAGGGAAGGAAAAGAGAGAGAAAGGGAAAGAAATAAAGAACCTGCCATGGAGCAGGGCTGGGGAAGGGGAGGGAACCGGGGATGTTGTTGGTGGGAGATGGGCACTTGTGGAGGGACGGGTGCTGAAACACTGTATGACCAAAACCCAAACATGAACTTTTTAATTGTATATCTTTTTATTTGTATATCTCACGGTGGTATAATAAAATACTTTAAAAAAAAAAAAAAATAAAATTAAAATCACACTCTTATGAACATTGATTACAATGTGACACCTGCGTGGATTGGAGAGTAAATGTCCAATCTTATTTTTAGTTATCACTTTAGAACTTTTACTACTGCATTTACTGTTAATGAAAATTTGCAAGAAAACAAAAAAAGTAATTTCTGGGTGTAAAATCAACTTCAGTATAAGCAACAAAATAATATTTATTTATAAACATTCAAGAAAACATATGTCAATGCATGAGAAGTCTTTATATAGTACAACCTTTTCCAAAAAATTCACAAATGAGATAAGGTATTTCTTTACAATGTAATAGCTAAAACTTAAGCATGAAAAGTTTCTTGAAGAATCTCTATGGCAAATTCCTATTCATGTTACAAGAATTCCTGCTAAGACTTTTCTAATACACAGCTTTCCAGAGCCTACATGAATATTCTCAATGACTGGGGAGGGTTACTCTCCATGGTTCAGCCATGTTAGATTACAGGTTAGCCTATTTATAGAATGCTCTTCCTGTTGACGAGCAAAATCTATATTATAGTTCTAGCATCTGCAAGTACCTCCAACTAATTCTTCTTTTCCATAGTTGGAGGTAGCATATTGTATGGCTTGCAGGGAAGTTAAGTAGGTGGAGATGTGAGAAGCTCAACATAGTAATAGAAAAAGACATGACAGACAACCATTAATATATTTCACATACCCGCCATTAAACCACTGCATTTCTTCATTCAGTTATTCTAAATTATATTTTTAATATTTCTTTAATTTGGGGACAAACTAGCTGTGCTCTGAGCTTACTCTTGCTCTGAAATCAGGGATTACTCCTGGTGCAGTTTGGGGCCCATATGGGAGCTGGAGATTTAACCTGGGTTAGCCATGTGAAAGAAAGGTGAATGTTAATTTTTAAAAGAATACCAAATGCACAGGCAGCTCTAAGCACTGCAAGAACTGTTAACAGACTAGAGAGGACAAAGGGGATCCAATAAATGTGCCTATAAATATTAATATTAATAAATAGTCAATAACTATCAGGTATATGAAATTTTTTTTTTTTTGCTTTTTGGGTCACACCCAGCCATGCTCAGGGGTTACTCCTGGCTCTGTACTCAGGAATATGATTGTCATATTCCATGACAATCATACCTATGAGTCAAGGTAAAAAGTACTTAGTTATGTATATATATATATAGATATATAGAGATATGGATAGATATTAAGGGATAGATAGATAGGGATCGATAGATAGAAAGATAGACAGACAGACAGACAGACAGACAGACAGACAGACAGACAGACAGACAGACAGACAGATAGATAGATAGATAGATAGATAGATAGATAGATAGATAGATAGATAGATAGATAGATAGATAGACAAACAGACATATATATGCATAAAAATGAACAGATTTGTGTGGAGGGATGTGTACATGTGAGAGCATGTGTATTATGTGTGTGAATCTGTATATAAAATGTCTGGTCCATTAAAGAAAAATCTTGAAATTATGTTGAATAATAGAATGCAAACAAGGATATTTAGGGTTTTTTACTGAGAAAGATTTCATTGATAATTGGTAATGATTATTAAAATTTATCACTGATAACTGGTTACTACTAATAACTTTTTCCAATAGTCACCACTAGCTTTGTTGACTTTTTTTATTGTTTTGACAACTGGTTGTGTTCATTTAAAAATTTATTTATCTCACAATAATGCTGTGATTTACAAAGTTATTCATAGTTAAGTTTTAGGCATACAATGTTCCACCACCAGTGCCAAACTTCCCTCCACCTATGTTCCCAAGTTCCCTCCCAACCCTCTATTCCCTGCCCAGCCTTTCATTTCACTGGACACCAATTAAAGTTTGGGTCTCATGGTTTAAGTATTGCTGACTTGGTGGTTTTGAAATTTAACTCTATCTTTCCTTAACATCACCGATATACCTGAATCCCCTTTACCCCCTGCTCCCCATTGCTTCTCATTTATAATTTTTCTTTCTCCCCTCTGCTCTATTTCTTTAATTCTTCTCTCTAAACTCTGAGTCAAGAGAGATCTAGGCATACCCCCCATTAAACCACTGCATTCCTTCATTCAGTAATTCTAAATTATATTTTTTAATATTTCTTTAATTTGGGGGGACAAACTAGCTGTGCTCTGAGCTTACTCCTGCTCAGGGATTACTCCTGGTGCAGTTTGGGGCCCATATGGGAGCTGGAGATTTAACCTGGGTTAGCTATGTGAAAGGAAGGTGAATGTTAATTTTTAAAAGAATACCAAACGCACAGGCAGCTCTAAGCACTGCAAGAACTGTTAACAGACTAGAGAGGACAAAGAGGATCCAATAAATATGCCTATAAATATTAAGATTAATAAATAATCATTAACTATCAGGTATATGAAAAATTTTTTTTTTGCTTTTTGGGTCACACCCGGCCATGCTCAGGGGTTACTCCTGGCTCTGCACTCAGGAATTTTTCCTGGCGGTGCTCAGGGGACCATATGGGATGCCGGGGATCGAACCTGGGCCGGCACAGGCCGGCTGCGTGCAAGGCAAACGCCCTACCCGCTGGGCTATCGCTCCGGCCCCAAGGTATATGAAATTAATGTGCATCAAAATCAACCAGAAGAGTTTTGACTAGGTCCCTTTCTGCAGATGTAAGACAAAAGACTAAACACGGGGGTAGGACTTCAATGCTAACACTTTCCTGGGTGAGCCTGAGGAGTGACCATCTCAGTCTTTCACCCACTCTGCTTATCTTTAGACTTCAGAGAATGAAAAATAGCAACTTCTCACAAAAAGTCTTGGTGACCCAGAAGTGAACACAGTCAGCACTAGAAGGATGTTTAATTATTAAAAAGCTAACTAAAATGCCTCCATTCGATTTGAGACATCAAGGAGCAACTTAAGAAAAAATGTCCACTAACAGAAATAAAATAAAAAAGGTTTTGGGCAAATTGTCAGAATACAGAATAAATCTAGAATGACTCAAAATTTTACCAATCTGTATTTACCCCAAAGAACAAAACAATATTCTTTTCTAATGTGCATTTCTAAATGATCATGTTTATAAAGATCTTGCTATCATAAAGTTAGGAACAAATAATGTGATAAAGTACTGAGCCTTTGTCTGTGTAATTAATAAGCCTGTTTCAAAGTGGATAGCCTGATAAATCGCAGAGGATTAACTGACTGTGGGCTAAAGCTAATATGCCATCTGCTTTTAGAAACAAAGTTCTACAAAAACAGGATCATATACATTTGCTATTGATGACTACTGCATCAAACTTGAGAAATTATAACAGAAACTATTGTAGCCCACAGAGACTAAAATATTTACTGTCTGTCCCCTCACTGGAAATGCCTGCAGCTCCCTGCACTAGCTTTTAATATTTAAATGTACTAATTTTGTATATTAAGATAAACATCTAGGAAACATTGCTAAATCATGAGTCTCAAGAAGAAGAGTGAACTTGACTTATTTTACCGTAAAGACCACACAAATGGTTTATCTTACAAACCAACATCATAAGAGACAGTTTCTCCTCAAAACATTTAAAATGTTGACACTGTATTTTACCTTTTAGAGAAATGAAAACTCTTCTTCCTACCTGATTAGCCTCCTTTTCATCTGTAGGGCTAATGATACCATGGTCATCTCCCTTGATTTGGTCACTTTCTGTTTGTTCTTGAAGGGGACAGTAGGTCTTTATATCCGCTTTTTTTCCTCATCACTTTCTGGGTAATTTTTCCACTCCTTCATCATTTCTAACACATTGGTCCGTCTCTCTGAAGCATGTATTTTGCCCTAAACAAGGAATTTTTATGTTAAAAACCTTAAAAAAGTTAAAAGATTCTCAAATACTTTAAATGATACTTTTATGAATTCAGTAAGTTACATAAAAATGACAATACCGGATAAATAGCTAACCTTCTGAAGGCCTTTGGAAGATACTCCAAGTACTGACTTGACTAATGCATCTGGACGAATTTCCTTTACAATATATCAGTTTATGGAAGAGACAGTCAAGGCTGAAAGAATAGTGCAGATGCTTCTGTGAAGGAGCTAGGCAGAGAAACTTCCTGGAATCCAAAGGCCCTTTCATAGTTTTTTTTTTTAAATAGAGTTCCCAAACTCTAATTAGGTCTAATTCTATAACAAGATCTATATAAGATTCAATTAAAATGTTTAAGTAAAATATTCTGAATTCAGTTAATTAAGTGCTTTGTCATAGAATATGGATATCTGATTTGAAAGCTGTTAGTTAACAGAAAGATTTATGCATAATATGGTAATTTTATTCTAACAGATTTAGGGTACTGTTTTATACCAGACATGATATTAAAATTAATCATTTGGTACTTTATATTTAAAAAACATATTAACCATGCCAAGAAATATGTGAATACTGTCTCAAATGATTTTTGGTAGACTGGATAAAACATTAAATTAAATTTAAATTTTTTAAATTTTTATTTAAAAATTAAGAATTTTTACTTCCATTTCTGACTAGTAGAGAAAACTTGGCCAAGAAGTTTGGATTCCATAAAAAATAGAATTAAAACAAAGAGAATGATGGAGATTTACTGAATGGGAGAGAAGATTCACATTCTATAACCTGAATAAAGGGTTAATATCCAGGTAGTAAAAAGAAGAAATAACAGGTCTTCGGGCTCTTGTTGCTACACTCTTCCAGAGAATCTAGATATGCAAGCAAAGGAGTCACACACAGGTGAACTTACCAACATAAATGAGGAAACTGGTGAATTTTCCCTTAACAAAGCAATGTCCACACACAAATTGCTGTTTCAAGAATTTTCAGAAATATTTCACAATATTATAAGTTAAAAGGAAGCTATTAGACTACCACAATTTATTCATTGTACTCCCAAAGGCATTTGGGTTGGTTCTGGGTTTTTTTTTACCCTCACAGCACTATCTACACTCTGTGTTCATCTCTGCTATACATCTGCAAGAATTCATCGTGGGACTTTATTCTAAAGAGTGAAATTTCTCAGTTGCAGATTATGTAAATTACTAACTTTAGAAGATAACACTAGATGCTTTCTCCAAAATAGTTGCAACAAATTATACAACCAACAGCAATGACTAAGAAAATATTTTTATTCATAACCCTTCTAACTATTACTGTCAACAACTGATAACTACGTGGTTACTTTCGCTGAGGTCATAGCTTGAAGTTCCCTAACAATGAACGCAATTGACCAGGTGTCCTATTATGTTTATTAACCAAATATGACTCCTCTTTTTTGTGAAAAGTCTGGTCCTGTCTATTACCTATTTCTTTCAGTTTTTTTTGTCTTTTTGTGTTGATTAGTAAGAATTACCTAAACTTCACGACATTAATCTTTTGTTGATTACTTGGATTATAAAATGTCTTTTTCCCAGTTTATAACAATCAACTTTCCCTACACTACTTTAAAACAGAATTTCTTAAGATCAGTATAAATAAAATTATCCATCATTTCTTTCATTGTAGTGCCTTTGACATCTTGCTAATAAAGCACTTTTTTACACCACCAGGTCCAAAAGATATTGACCTACATTTGCTACTAAAAGTTTCCAGTTTTTAATATATGTAAGTCCTTGATTCATTTTTAGGGTTTTTTGTCTAATGATTTGACAGCAATACAATATCACTTTTTCTATCTGGATATCCCTTATTCCAGTTCCACTTAGAGCCCCTCTTCATTTCTATAGTCATAAAACATCATAAAAGTTCCAACTATTCATGAGTTAACTTCCAAGTCATCTTTATTTTTCTTTTTGAGTTACACCTGATGATGCTCAGAGGTTACCCCTGGCTCTGCACTCAGGAATTACTCCTTGCAGGGTTCATGGAATCATGTGGGATACTAAAGATTGAACCCAGTTCAGCCATGTGCAAAGTAAATGTCCTACCTACTGCCTCCCTACACCATCTATTCTATCTATTGGACAATTTTTCTTCTTATTACTACACCATTAATACTTCTTATTACTACACCATTAATACACTGTGCTAATAAAAATAGGGTTATAAGTCTTACTGTCTGATAGAGCAAAGCATTCACAGAAGCCTTAGTTTTTTTTTACCCTTTATGCTTTCTTATAAATTTTAGGGTCAGGACACCTTTTTGGAATTTTGCTTGACACTAAATTGGATGCAGCTAACATACTACAAATGCACCCAAATGTCAATATGGGGAAATTAATTTCTTCAGGTCACATCTAGCCAGCAGTGCTCAGCGGTACTCCTAGTTCTGCACTCAGGACTTAGTCCTGGCAGCTTTGGAGACAATATGGAATGCTGGGATCAAACCTGGGTCCACTGCATGCAAGGCAAGCCTCCTAACGACTGTACTATTGCTCTGACTCTAAAGAAATAAATCTTTATGATGCTTATTGTCGCATATTTATGGTATGTGTTAACACTAATTTTAATCTTGTTCAAGAATTTCCAGTGAAATTTCATGATTGTCCTCAGATGTTGCAGGACTCCTAAAAGCCTCTGCATCTGCCCTGTATTGCCTCCTGTAGATCACTTTTGTAGATGAGTGGGGTAGTTTAAATGTGGCAGTTTATCTGACCATGTATTCTGTACTGGCTGGTATAAATATTCTCTCATGCTACCACAATCATCGTGGGACTAGCTAGATCTTACCAGCATATTTGCCTGGCCACGTTGGATCTCTAAGTAATTAGACCAGACAGAAATGCTGTTTGCCTCCAAGCAAGCAAGCATGGCTCCCTGATAACTCAAAGGCAACTAAAATACAAAACTACCATGAAGTAGATGAGACTCTTGTGAAGGCTTGGAGAAATATTTAACTGGCATTAGTATTAGTCTCTGGTACAGAGACATGCCATCTCAAAAACCCCCTTCTCTATCCTATAAAGGCATTTCCAGGCAGATCTAGGCTCAAGACATTAGCATATAAAAGGGCCTAGGTGAGGTGCTGGGAGAAATTACCTGAGGGCATTTGACCCTCCCTGCTTCCCATAATAGTGGGAGGTCTGAGTTGCAGGGGTATAAAACTAGGCTGCTTCCTCTCTGGTGCTCTCTTTTTTTGGGCTCTCTCTTTGTGAGCTCGCACCCTTCTTGGGAGTCTTGTCTTTTGTTTCCTCTCTACAGGGCCTTTACACTTGGTGGCCGCCATCTTGGCCTACACGTGGCTGGGGTTCTTGCCGGGGAATCCTAAGCACCGGTTTTTCCTATTGGTGATTTGTATGCCTGAACCTCTGATAAGCAAAGCCTTTTAAAACTGCATCGGATTCCTGAGTCTTCATCCATTCCTCGCAGGCTTTGGAGGTAGAAGGGAACTCGCTTCCCGGCACTGTCAGGGACCCTGAAGGCTTCCCCAACACTCAGAGATCTTACAAATATTATGTAGGTTTGTAATCTAATTAATTAATTAATTAATTAATTTTTTGTTGAATTAGTTAATTCCTAAAACATTCTGACTTCTTGGATACTATTTTACATGATACAATCATTTATTACATTTTCTATTGTTGATTGCTAGTGAGTAGGAGCAATTGATGTTTGGATATCAAATTTATTACCAGTTTTGAGATAAAACTGACATATATTATGCACATTACTGTGAATAATGTATTAATTTACTATACTTCTATAATGAATGTATATCAATTATAAATCTAGATACTTTACTCATATTTCCTATTATTCCAAGTAATTGTATTATAGCTTGCTTTATCACTGTAAATAATAAAATTTTTCTTTTGTTTTACAATTTTCATGTCATTAATATTGTTTTGGCTTAGACTGAATAAAACCATATTGTTGGTGTCTGGGAGATTGTATAGTCTATCTCTTGTTAAGGTTCTTGCCTTGCATGTGACCTATCCGGGGTTTTATACCTGGCACCATACATTGTCTCCCCATTCAAAGACTGGGTGACCCTAAGCACAATCAGGAGTATGCTCCCCAAAGACTTTGGGAGGGGGTGACACACAGGTATGTTCAGGTCTTAGTCTTGGTTTTGTGCTCAAGGATTTCTCCTGGTAGTACTGATGGGACCATATGAGGTGCCAGAGATTGAACCTAGGTCCACCATATGTGCAAGGCAAAGGCCCTGCCTGCTGTACTATAGTTTTGGCCGATTAAGCCCTGAGCATACTAAGTGACTTTTTTAAAGAAAATGTTCTTACTGTATGACCAAAACCCAAACATGAACATTTTTGTAATTGTTAAAAAATAAATAAATAAATAAATAAATATATGTAAAAATTATTACTGGTTAATAATACCACGTGCTACACTGGCACGTGATAGGGTCAAATGGAAAAGTTAGTGGCGCCTACTCAAGCAAATCAATGAATAACGGGATGTCAAGTGATCAAGTGATCAAAGAAAGTACTCAAAGAATGAGGAGACCATCACAAAAAAAGAAAAAAAAGAAAATGTTCTTGACACCCATATCCCATGATTGTTACTAAGTTCATATTTGCCAAGCTTTACAGACACTGGTCCCTAGCTGTGAACTCTGGAGCGCCTTTGGGAGGGAGTAGCAGGTCAAGGCCCCAGCTGCTATATCAATGGCCAGTCTTCAAAGTCTCACAACTGAACTCTACAGAAACACCCACACTTGAAACCTGAGCTGCGCAGGAGGAAGAGAGCCGCATGGAATGCCTTCAAAAGCATCGAAGAAATAGCTAAAAGGACAAAGAATCTCCAGTCTGGGCACATCTCTTCAACTCCACCATTCTCCCTGCATTAACATATGTCTCAGAGACCTGGGTCCTATGAAAGCAGGATAAGAATGCTCTTTGGGTCCCCCAAAAAAGGAATCAAAAGACCTATGCTTGGAATATCACGCCTCACTCAAATGAGAGAAGGAATCCAGAGTTCCGGCCTCCGTTGCTGTTCAGAGTCAGGGACACTGTCTCATTTGCCAAGGCATCGAAAATCAGATGGGCTGGACATGTAATGTGATTTGGAGACAACCATTGGACTAGAGCCGTTACCAACTGGATCCCACAGGATGTCAAAAGATCACGTTGCCGCCACCTACAAGGTGGTCAGACTTCTTCGCCTGACACTGACGAATGGTTTGAGGCTCTTTGTATTCCTGAAGCAAGCAGATGCCATTGGGCTACACTGGCATGTGATAGGATCAAATGGAAATGTTACTGGCGCCCACTTGAGCAAATCAATAAATAACGGGATGTCAAGTGGTCAAGTGATATATATGAACATCTATGAGCATCTGAGATTCTTTTTTAATTGAATCAGTGAAATACACACTTAAACAGTTGTTCATGATTGTGTTTCAGTCAGCCAATGTTCCATCACCCATCCCTTCACTTGTGTATATTTTCCACCACCAATGTCCCCAGTTTTCCTCACACCTCTCTCTCCTCTCTCTTTTTCGTGGAGGTTTATTATTGCATATGGATCTCGGGAGTGTTTTGTCTATTTCTTTGAAAAAAGTCATGGGTATCCTTATAGGGACTGCATTGAATCCATATAAAGCTTTGGGGAGTACTGTCCTATTGAAAAATGTTAATTCCTCCCAATCCATGAGCAGGGGATGTGTCTCCACTTCCTTGTGTCCTCCATTACTTCTTAGAGCAGCATTTTGTAGATTCAGGTGCTTTACCTTCTTAGTTAAGCTGATTACAAGGTAATTGATTTTATGGGAACAATTGTGAATGGGATTTTTAAAAAAATATATAACATAAAAATATATAATGCTGTTCTCATTTGCCAAGGCATTAAAAATCAGATGGGCTGGACATGTAATGTGATTTGGAGACGACTGCTGGACTAGAGCTATTACCGACTGGATTCCACGGGAAGTCAAAAGATCACATGGCCGCCCACCTACAAGATGGTCCGACTTCTTCATCAAGACCCTGAACGAACGGTTTGAGGCTCTTTGTATTCCTGAAGCAACCAGATGCCATTGGACTACACTGGCACGTGATAAGATCAAATGGAAATGTTACTGACGCCCGCTCGAGCAAATCAATGAATAATGGGATGTCAAGTGATCAAGTGATCAAGTGATATCTTTCTTCTCTTTCATTACTTCATATGTATATAGGAAAGTCTTGGACTTTGGGCTTTTGGAGAATAGTTTGTAACCTGTCACTCTACTATATAAATCTATTGTTTCTAGGAGAATTTTGGGTAGTCTTTAGGATTCTCTTAGTATCATGTCATCTGCATATAGTGATAGCTTGATTTCTTCCTTTTTGTATATGGATGCTTTCGATATCTTTTTCTTGACTAACTGCTATGGCAATATAGTACTTCCAGTACTTCCAGTACTATACTGAATAGAAGTGGTGAGTGGGCAGTCTTGTCTTTTTTCTTGTCCTAAATGGGATAAAGGCTTTTAGCTTTATCCCATTTAAGATAATGCTTGCTGTGAGCTTGTGGAAGATGCCTTTGACTATATTCAGGAAAGTTCCTTCAAATCCACATTGTTATGTTTTTTTTATCATGAATGGGTGCTGGATCTTATCAAATGAATTCTCTGCATCTACTGATATAATCATATGGTTTTTTATATTTTATTTTATTTATATAGTGTATTACTGTTGACTGACTTGCAAATATTAAATGATCCTTGCATGCCTGGAATGAATCCTACTTGGTCATGGTGTATGATCTTTGTGATGAGTCATTGATTTCTGTTTGCTAATACTTTGTTGAAGATCTTTGCATCTGTGTTCATCAAGGATATTGTTCTGTAATTTTTTTTTTTTTGTATTGTCTGTCTGCTTTGGGTACCAGGCTGATATCTGCCTCATAGAAACTAGGAGAGTTTCTGTTTCTTCCAATTTCCTGGAAAAGTTTGAAAAAGACAGAGAATAGGTCCCTCTTTAAAGGTTTGTAAGAATTTACTTGTGAATCCATCTGGGCCTGGGCTTGTGTTTTTGGGGAAGACTCTGATTATTGTTTCAATTTCCTCGATAGTGATATTAAGATATTCCAAATCTTATTGGTTCAGCCTTGGGAGATTATAGGAATCCAGGAATTCATCATTTCTTCTAGTTCCTCTTGTTTTATGGTATACAGTTTCTCAAAGTAATCTCTGATGATCTTTACGTAATTTCTGAAGTTTCTATTGTGATGTTCCCCCTTTCATTTATGATTCAATTTATTAAGGTTCTCTATCTCTTTTTTTTAGAGTCTTGAAATGGTTTTGTTAATTTTTTATTTTTTCAAGGAACCAGCTCTTGATTTCATTCATCTTTTTATTATTATTTTTTTGGGATTCCAACTTGTTGATTTCTATTTTAAATATTATTTTTCTTTCTCCTCTTTTATTTGGGCTCCTGTTATTGGTCATTTTCTAAAATATTGAGCTGTGAAATCAGGTTATTTATATGGGCCCTTTCTTCCTTCCTGATGCATACTTGCAGAACTATAAACTTTCCTCTTAACACTGCTTTAGCTGTGTCCCACAAGTTCTGGTAGCTTGTGTCTTCATTCTCATTTGTTTCCAGGAATCTTTTGATTTCTTCTTTGATTTCCTTTCTAATCCACTAGTTTTTCAGTGGTGAGCTGTTTAATTTCAAGGTGTTTGATTTGACTATCCACTTTGGTGTATGATTGACTTCTATTTTAAGTACATCAATGTCTGAAAAGATAGTCGATGCCATTTCAATCTTCTTAATTTTATTGAGGTATGTTTTGTGGCCCAGCACTTGGTCTATCTTGGAACATGTCCCATGTGTATTGGAAAGGAATGTATACTCAGCTTTTTGGGGAATGAAAAGTCCTGTGAATATCTACTAGCCCTTTCTCCTCCATATCTTCCTTCAAATCCAGTATTTTCTTTTTGAGTTTAGCCTTGCGAATCTATCACGAGGTGACAAGGCAGTGTTAAAGTCTCCTGCTATTATTGTGTTTCTGTCAATGTCCTCCTTGAACTCTATTAGCAGTTGTTTCAAGCATTTTGCTGATTCCTCAATAGTGTGTATATGTTTAGGAGTCCCCCTTTCTTCCTGATGTTAGCATAGGACATTGGTACTTGGCAAGCACCAGAACAACAACAACAACAACAACAACAACAACAACAATAATAATAATAATGACTAACATGTAAATAATACCAACCTAACCCAAATCAGGAAAATAATTTTGACAAGCTAAAGAAGAAAAAATACTTCCCTAAACTTAGAGCAATGGTTTTTAAATATAATTGGACAGAAATTTTAACAACTGATCACTGTATCACTGTCTTCCCGTTCATCATCGATTTGCTCGAGTGGGCACCAGTAACATCTCCATATGTCCTGTCTCATGCAAGTAGAGCCCAAGGGCACCTGAGCTTGCTTAAAATGTAACTTTTGTTCATGTTTTGGGGCCACACCCAAAGTGCTCAGAGATTATTTCTAGCTCTATGACTAGGAATCGTGCCTGGAAGGGCTCAGGGGACCAAATAGGGTGCTGGGAATTGAACCTGGGTCTGTTGTGTACAGGCAAAGCAACTTGCTGCACTATCTTTCTGGCCACTAAAAATGAAAATTTTCATATAAGTTGTCACAGGGGACAAGAAGGGTTGCCAAGGGACAACTGTAATTATCTGGTCAGAAGGAGTAAATTTCTGAACCATTGTTGATAGCAGGAAAGCCAGAAAGGAAGAAAATAAAAGATATAAGAATGACAAGTGACCCCTTACAAAGGGTCATCATCAAACACTTCCATTCTAGGAAAGTCATCATTTAGCTCTTTTCCCTTATATCTAATCTTTGACCTTTTAAATCAGGATACAATATAAATTTCAGTTCCATTCACTTAAATGTACATAGAGAAACAGTGATTATTTTCACAGAATACTTTTTAGATCAGGAACCATGCTTCAAAATACACAATACATGGGCTAACATATAGCAACGTTTTATCCAATAAAGCACTTTGAAAAATTCTCTATGTGTTAGGTATTGCAGAAGATAAGCTCTATAAAGCAGCAAGACACTGAGAGAGCGAACACATTTTCTTTAGGTTATTTCAGAATACATAGAAAGTAAGACATCAAGTGATTAAAAAATAAAAGTTTTGCCTTTTATAAGTTTATGAAATTCCAGTATTCTAAACTTTATACACTCAGATCGTTAGGATAGTCCAATATAGTACACACTATCTGTCACTTCTTCACCCATTTGGCAAAGACTACATAGAGACAAATGTTACAGAGGCACAAAAATGAAGGCTTCTTGAAAAAATGGTCAAATCAAGAAATAAAGTTGTATTAATTAGAAAACAAATAATTAAATGGCTAAACATGAATGTTGTGTAATGCATAAAAGAGATGGATTTCTAAGGCATACCATCTGTTTTACAGCTTTTTTGATCTTACAGTGCTACAAATCTACTCAGTGTACTCTGCAATGATCTGCCTGCTAGCTCATTTGTGCAATTACTTTAGGCCAGAAGTACTTATTTCACAGTGTCACTTGAGAGAGGAACACATTCACATAAGACAGCAGATACAACCATTTTTGACAAAACGCTATTATTCAGTCCTTAAAAGAAAAATATTATCCAGAAAATAACTAGAAATTTCCAAAGATAGATTAAACTCTATGAAGAGTGACCTAAATATAAATGTATGATATCACATGTATCTGGCTTTCAGAGCCAGCATCCATCTGTCTGCTTGTACATCTAAGGGAAACTCCTTCTGCTCATCTTGATTTCTTAGCAGCATTTACCTGAAAGCTGAGTGGTCCAGCTATCTCAGACATTTTTTCTCACTTAACCTCCATGTACTTTTCCTAATTTTCCTCTTTCATGATATGCAGTCACTGGATTTTATTCTTTAAAGTATTGCAGTATTAGGGGGGTCTCTTCTTTTTATCTATGTGTCTCTTTTCTTAATAGACCTCTTCAGCCAAGAGGTTTTACACATATTCAAGATTCTCAAGTTCATATCACCAGTTCAGACTTATCTAGTTCCGAGATTCAAAATTTCAGTGATCTAGTTGACAGCTCCACTTGTATGTCACATAGACATCTTAAACTTAGCATGTCTAACCCTTCCTCCAGAAAACAATTCTTGTTTTCCCTATGGTCCTTGATGTCCTCTGTAAATGGCGCCACCACTCAACTAGCTTCTAAAGCAAAATTTAGAAGTCATCTCCTATTCCTCCCTTATTCCTATATCTTGTGAAATAGATATGAAATTCCTGTGAACTATACCAAAAAATAGTTATCTAAAATAAGACATAAATAAAATATAATATACAATGCATATAAATATTTAGATACAATGTAATATCTTCATAATATCCCCATCCTTTATTTAAAGATATTATCTAGGAGTATCTTCCACTCAATAAGATCACTGAGTGTTACAATAACTTGCAAAGATAGGGAATAACTGTCAAAAAGATCAGATAGCATGTTTTCAATAAAGTCAGGATCTCCACTTTTAAAAGAACGAAAGAGAGCAAATATTGAGAAGTAAGCATAAGCCTCTCCCATACTTCCTGTTGTAACAAGGTTATGTTCTAAATAGAGGGATACTAAGATTGACCATGAAGATTCAGGTCCTTTGCATGAGACAGTCAGTCTAATGGGAAAATATAACACGTAAGTTAATAATCAAGATTTTAAGTGAGGTAATAGCCATTTATAGGAGTCCTTGACCTTTTCTAGTCCTCAAAGATTTGAAAGCACCCCAAGAATTGAAAGAAGAGTGTTTTATGATTTCAGTGCTTTGCATAAATAAACTGTAGAGACTGCTTCAATATTTTACAGTTTTGCCAGTGAACATTTCTTAACTCTAGTCTACTGGACTTGATAACTTCATGACTTGGAAGCAGGCTTTTCTAAGCATAGCCTAAACCTTGAAATCTCAAAACCTTAAGTCTCATTTAGACCTCTGTAAAACACATAAGTGACTATGATAATGCTGCAATAGTTTGAAAATACACAATTTATTAATGTATCAAGATAATAATTCTTTTATATTGTAGAAAATGAAACTACTTGGCTATTTTAAGAAAACTACAAAACCAGAAGGAAAACATGAGAAATGAATGCTCATCATAAAGAAAGAAAAAAAAATGCTACTGTAACTCACTGTTATCCAGTGGCTATCTAGCAGTTCCTTAGCTGTGATTCTGTGAGCAGGATCTACTTTCATAAGTTGTTTCAACACATTTTTAGCTGCAAAAAGGGAAAATTTTGAAAAATTTTTATTTATTTTATGTACAATTAATAGCGTATATTTCCCAGATTGTTGAGAATTAGGCCTCTGTGACATGAAGAAAAGATGCCAGTTGTTTAATATCTTAAGGATTGGCTAAAAGTTTAAAGCAGAAACCAAGGTCTTATTACACTGATTACCCTATTTTTATTTGGCTACAGTAAAAATTATTCTAGAAATTTAAAAAGTGTTCTTCATTTTAACACCTTAAAAAAGTGTTCTCCATTTTCCACACCCGAACTTCTCTCTCGTCAGACCTCCACCCAGCAGACGAGCCTATCAGCGCCCGGCTCATCGAGTTCCACTCTGCAGCAGTCTTTCTTAAATCCGGCTCAGGTATGCCGGTCCAGAGACTCGCAGACATGGGGCAGAGCTGCTACTGGCTCTCCCTGTGACCAGCCGCTCACGAGGCGCCCAGGAGGGGATGGTGGGTTCTAGCCCTGGCCCACCATCCCAGCATCCCCGTAACAAGCCAGACGACCCCCCCACTCCATGAGGGCCTCCATTTTCCACACCCGGACTTCTCTCTCATCAGACCTCCACCCAGCAGACCAGCCTATCAGCGCTCGGCTTGCGCCACGCGGTTCATCAATAAATGCTGGACTTAGAGATGCCTACAATAGTATGCTACCTGCACGGCAGAGCCTGGCAAGCTACCCGTGTTTTCTTTGATATACCAAATACCAGGAACAATTATAGACCTCATTCCGGAATGGATTGAGGCTCTTTATGTTCCTGGAGCAAGCCAGATGCCTTGGGCTCTACTAGCATGAGACAGGACATATGGAGATGTTACTGGGGCCCTTTCGAGCGAGATGGAGATATTTCCACATGGAAATGGTTTATTACTATAAGCATACTTTATAAATATTCAGATAATAAAGTACTTGCATCATTGGATAATGTAAAAACATTATGAGATATTGCTTCCTTATACCTACCTTAATAGATAATAACCAATTAATTTATAGTTACCACTTTCACTGATGGCGCTCCAGACTGGATGTTCAAAATGCAGTTCTCCCTTCCTTATTAATTCAAAGAGCTTCTCCTCTGAAGTTGCCATAAAGGGTGCATCTCCACATAATCTACAGTAAGTATAATAATTTTGTTTACATGTTTAATAATAAAAACAAAAGAATTGTAAACTAAATTTACACTGAACTTAGAAGCAGTGGCCCTTCCTAGTTAACTGGAGGCAATGAAGTGGGTGCCCCTCTGAATAACAGGATTCCATGGAAACACCGGGTTTTGTAAAATCAATGGAGGCTTTGCATACACTGAAACCTCCTGATCTGCTATGACCCAATACTCTTCAATGTGAGGAAATAAGTTTAAATGGGGTTAAAACACAGGCATTGTATGAGATGAAGTACATAGTGGTAGCAGTAGATAAGAAAGAAGGCACACATTGTTGCAAACACAATAAAGGTATTACCTTCAGGCACATAAAAAGTTTTTATTCATGATAAAATACTACACAAGAATTAATAGTAATGAAAATATACTAAAATTAACTTTGGGAATGTCTAATAGCTCTGTTAAAGTCAAACTCACATTAAACTTACCACAGTTCTTCAAAACTGGCATACAAAATAAAGATGGTCTGGATAAGGAAAGACAGATGATCTTTCTGTCTGGAGAGGTGGAAATTCAGCACTCATAGTATTCAACATCAATAAAACTATGAGCCATGTGAATCTACAGAGCTATGAGCCATTTGCATGTTTCATAATGCAAAACATTATGAACTGCATCTATAGCACCTTTTAAAAGAAATTATCATACAATGTAGTTCACAAAGAACACTGCAAAACTGTGCTTCAATAAATAATTCCACTCAAAACATAAACACATGCTTGAAAGTAGATTCCATGTCCATGGAGCCAGAGAGATGAACAGGGGTGAAGTACAGGGGTGAAGGCACTTGCCTAGCAGAGAGCCAATTGTGGTCTGATCCCCAGCACCACATATGGTCCCTGAGCACCTGTAGGAGTAATCCCTGAGCACAGAGTCAGGGAGCAAACTCGGAGCACTTCTGGGTGTTGTTCTAACGCCGCCCCATGTGCTACAAAACATTGCTTCAAGAAATAAAAGAGGACCTGAGGAAATGGAAACACATTCCCTGCTCATGGGAGAATTAACATTACCAGAATGGTAATACTCCCTAGAGCTTTATATAGATTCAATGTGGTCCCTATAAGGATACCCATGACGTTTTTCAAGGAAATTGACCAAACGCTCCTGAAATTTGTATGGAATAATAAAATCCCAATAATAGCTAAAGCAATCCTTGGGATAAATAAGATGGGAGATATCACTTTCCCCAAAGCAGTCATAATCAAAATGGTATGGTATTGGTATAGAGACAGGCCCATAGACCTATGGAATAGAACTGAATAAATATACTGACACACTTGTCACTTGTCACTTGTCTTTCCATTGTTCATCGATTTGCTTGAGTGGGTGCCAGTAACGTCTCCACTCATTGAGAATGAGGTCCATTATTGTTACTGCTTTTGGCACATTGAATATACCATGGGTAGCTTGCCAGGCTCTGTTGTGGCTCTGGGTTCATCCCAGGGCCCAGTCTTTTCTATGTCAGACCATCAACCATCCAGGGCCAACATGGCAGAGCTCTGGGGGTATAGAAAAGCCTGTCTCCTGTCTGCCACCTGCTGACACAGCTGGGCACCAGAGCCACATCTGCAACACCTCGAGTGGCAGAATCCTAACACACATTCTCTAATATATGATTGCTTAATCTTTGATAAAGGAGCAAAAAATATTAAGTGGAGCAAATAAAGCCTTTTCAACAAATGGTACTGGGAAAACTGGGCAGCTACATGTGAAAAAATGAACTTAGACCTCCTTCTAACACCATGCACAAAGGTAAGATCAAAATGGATCAAAGATCTCAACATCAAAAATGAATCTATAAGGTACATAGAAAAAATAGGAGGAAAGCTTTATAACATTGAATCTAAAGGTATCTTCAAAAACAAAACACCACTGACAAATGGAAGCAAAGATAAACAAATGGGATTATATAAAACTGAAAAGCTTCTGTACCTCAAAAGAAACAATGACCAAGATACAGAGACAGCCCACAGAATGGGGAAGAATAGTCACTCAACACCTATCTGATAAGGGGTTAATATCCAGAAATTTACAAGAAGAAAACAGCCAACCTCATCAAAAAATAGGGAGAAGAGATGAACAGAAACTTCCAAAAAAGGAGAAATTCAAATGGACAAAAGGCATATGAAAAAGTGCGCTTCATCACTAATTATCAGGCAGATGCAATAAAAACAACAATGAGGTATCATTTCATACCACAGAGACTGGCACACATCCAAAAGAGCAAGAACAACCAGTGCTGGCATGGATGCGGGAGAAAGGGACTCTCATCCACTGTTAGTGGGAATGCCGACTGGTCCAGATATGGACATTCCTCCAAAAACTAGATATTTAGCTCCCATTTGACTCAACAATACCACTCCTGGGACTATACCCTGAAGACCCAAAAGCACACAGAATAAACACTATCTGCACTTTGATGTTCATTGCAGCACTATTTACAATAGCCAGAATCTGGAAACAACCTGAATGCCCGAGAACAGAAGACTGGATAAAGAAACTATGGTATATCTACACAATGGAATACTATGCAGTTGTCAAAAAATACAAAGTCATGAAATTTACATGCAAATGGATGGACATGGAGATGATCATCCTGAGTGAAATTAGTCAGAAGGTAAAGGACAGATATAGAATGATTGCATTAATTAGGGGTATATAAATGCATACTATTGCTCTACTGATTGTAGGAAATGTTAACACCACACTAGAACCAAATATTGAATGTACACAAAGGGATTCACATGACAATCCCTAAATATCTGTAGGACAAGTCACAATGTGTGTATGTGTGTGAGAGAGACAGAGAGACAGACAGAAAGAGAGACAGACAGACAGAGAGAGATAGAGAAGAGATAAAGGAATAGTGCCTGCTATAGAGGCAAGCTTGGGGGAAGGGGGGAGGGAATTTGGGGACATTGGTGGTGGGAATAGGGCACTGGTGGAGGGATGGGTGCTAGAAAAATGTATGACTGAAACCTCATCATGAAACATTTTTAATTGTATATCTCATGGTGTTATAATAAAAATAAATTAAAAATACTAAAATAAATGAATCCATATTCTACAAATACTAGACTGCATTATTATGGTCAACTCCAACATGTATGAATGACCTGCAAACAATGAAACCAGACAGAAGATGGACATGGATCCATATAATATTGTATGTTTAGTCTTCAAATCTTAATATTATACTATTCAAAGGATAAAATAATTACATTAGACTTCCTAAGTGCTGATCTCTGGTACACAATGATCTCTAATTCTCTTAATAGTTAATTTTTACTAATATTTAAAAGTTTTTAAAAATATATTTACCTCAAGCATTTATTGACTAAGTCTATCTTGTTAAATATTTTACCTGATGATGATGACAATGAGGATTTTCCTAGGGAGAAACATTGCTTTATTCCTAGTAGTTTATCAAACTCAGTAAGATTATACTGTTTTTCATTAATCAATAGCTTCTTAAAATTAAAATATTAATTTTTAATAAATTAATGCTATAAAATTGTACTACAAATTCTTATTTCAATGTAATTTATTTATCTAGCTCATTTTGACCCTCCATCTCTCTGATCTTCCTTGCCTTTCTATTGCTTAGTTTTAAAATACAATGAAAAGAAAACCAGGAAAATGGTATCATGGGCAATTACTATCTATTATAAGGGTAGGCCAGCAAAGGCCCAGCTCACTGAGTCTATAACAGCCAGTGCAATACACATTCGCCAATTTCTTAGATGTTCCTGCATTGCAAGCTATATTACTAGCATGCAATATAGCTTAAGGGCTGTGTTTGAAAAATTCTACTTTTTTTCTGCCCTTTGCAATTTTACTTATACAAAAATGTATCTAATGGTTGGTCAATCAGCAGCATATGAAATTTTATGACAGCAATTTTCTGCACATTCAGAAAAGAAAATTCAAGATATGAAAAAAAGGCCTCTTAAAGCCTTCCTGCTATTTTTTTTCTGCTGTATTCAAAGGAATCAAAACAGTAAAAGATAGTCAACCATAAAGACCATTTATGCAAATTTCACCTTGAGTTGTGTTTCCATTGTTTAATTAAATAGAAATGGTTGAGAGGTAATTGATAAATAAGAAATAAGCCCCTTACAGAAGGCAATATATGTGCCTCCTTGTTGAACAGAATTATTTATTAGACTACTGGTTCAGGCAGATTAATAAATAGAAACTGATTAGGTAAGTAAAAAGAAAAGAAAAAATACATCAGAATGATGACATGCAGTCTTGCTCTGGAAGTATAAAAAATTAATCTTTTAAAAAGAGGAAAAATGTTTATATATATTATATATAATAAATCAACTTCCTTTACACTAAATCCAATGTAAGAAGGTAGCAAACAGCATACAATTTCTAATAATAGATTATGTATGTTATGTGCTATCTACAAAGTTAGTATAAAATGCTAATTTAAAATAGTTATATATGTCAAATTAAATATATAGCTCAGATTTTTATATGCTTCTAATTAGCACAAGACAATGATCAAGTATTTTGTGGTTATGTTTATACTTTATACTATCTAAGCAGTGATGTGTGTTGACCATCTGAGATAAAACTACAATAATATCATCTACTTTCTACTGCCTTTATGTTCCATTTCACAGAACTGTGAAAATGTAACTACTGTGATGTCAATATTTAGAAACGATCTGGAAGAGGTAGTGCACAGTGAAATCTACATATGGCCATAAAATTAATGTTGCATCAACATAAAAATGTTCAGATTCACCAAGAGACGTATCAATGGTCACTAACTTTTCAAAACACCTCTTAGAAAATTCACTTTAATTCAATTTAACCAATAATATATTGAGCACTGACTATATGCCTACTGTTTTACAAGATACTAGAACTGCAAAGATGAATAATTTATCTGTCCACTATGGAACTTAGAGCAAGAAAATTTAGAGCAAGGAAAAACCAGTACAATATACATTCTATAATAGTTACATTTTCATATTTTGATCTTGTTTTTAAAAGTTCCATGGGACCTTATAGAAGTGAGCAACTAAGTTGATCAATTTTAAAAATGTACAAACCTTCCAAGTTAGATATTCTGATTTTCATTATTAATTTTATTTTCAATGTAACAGTTTTACATGCAATTTTTGGTATGTTGCTTTAAGTTCTTTTGTTTTGGGGCCACACCCAGCATGTTCAGGCTTTACTCCTGCCCCTGTGCTCAGGGTACACTTTTGGCATTATTTAGGTGACTATATGCAGTGCTGAGGTTTGAACTCAGCTCAGCTACATGCAAGACAACTGCCTTACCTGCTGCACTATCTCACTGGCCCATTGCTTTACATTCCTTGTGTAGAGTGATAGAGTAAATACCACAAATGCAGTTACTCTGCTGGTGTAGAGTAGGAGTTAGGGAAACAAAAGGCACTGATAGTTGAGCTGGTTCTATACAGGGGAGAAGTTCGAAGAAAAGAAAAACAACCTCTGAGGCAGGAGTAACTGCAAGAGCAAAAATGAAAAGTCAAAGCAATAGTGAATGTGTGAGTTATAAAGAGTGGTCTGAGAGCCAGGGAGACCCACTCAGAAGTATGGAGTGTATGCTTTGCATGAGGGAGTCCCAGGTTCAATCTTTGGAAACACATGGTCCCTATGTACCACTGGGAGCAATCCCTGACCATGAACCAGGAGGAGCACTGCTGGGTGAGGCCCAAACAAACAAGAGTGAGATAAAGAACTGCCACATATTAGGAAGGTACATGGGAACACACCTCCAGTCAATTTTTTTGGTTAAGAGAGAAAAAGTTGGAAATCTTCAGTTATCGAAAATTTACTATGGCCAGCTATGTTGAGATGCTCTCACATCCCAAGGGAGAAAGATGGTGATGTGACTAAAGGAGGAAAAGCATTCAAAAAATACAAGGTATTCATCTAGGAAAGCATTCAGAAGGAGAAATGGTGCTAGGTAATAGAAATCAAAGTACGTAAGACCCTTCAAAAGGAAAATCAACAGGACAGGATTTTGGCCCTTGAACATGGGAAGAAGAGTAAAAAGAATCAATGTTTTCAGCAGTTTACGAGAATCGGGAGTAGCAGTACTCCCTGGATCCTGGTTTGTGTCTCTATTAAGTATCACTCTATTACGCACCCTGGCCAGAGGTTCTACCATCAGGTCCCAGTACTTCCTCTACTTCCTCTACAAATCAGTCTCTTGGAAAAAGAGACACTTGTGGTATATAACGCAGGACAAGGGCAAGTTCTGCACTTTGATCAGAGAATGCATTGTAATATTATAGAGCAACAAAAAGCAAAACAGAAAATGATAAATTTATAGTGCTAAGAAACTAATGGATATACCTGAAAACTAATGAGATCTCTAAGAATGACTTCCTAGTGTTCTTTTTTTATTTAAAACTGTTTTGTTTCTCTAAATTATTTTATATTTTATTATACCACCATGAGATACACATGTGCTCTGGCTCCGGGCACATCTCTTCGACTCCACCGTTCTCCCTGCATTGACATACGCCTCAGAGACCTGGGCCCTACGAAAGCAGGATGAGAATGCCAGTCGGGTCTCCCAGAGAGGCATCGAAAGAGCTATGCTTGGAATATCACGTCTCACTCAAGTGAGTGAAGGAATCCGGAGTTCTGACCTCCGTCGTCGCTATTCCAGAATCAGGGACGCTGTCTCGTTTGCCAAGGCATCGAAAATCAGATGGGCTGGACATGTAATGCGATTTGGAGACAACCGCTGGACTAGAGCCGTTACCGACTGGATCCCACGGGATGTCAAAAGATCACGTGGCCGCCCACCTACAAGATGGTCAGACTTCCTTGTTAAGACCCTGAAGGAACGGTTTGAGGCTCTTCATATTCCTGAATCAACCAGATGCCATTGGGCTACATTGGCACGTGATAGGGTCCAATGGAAATGTTACTGGCGCCCGCTCGAGCAAATCGATGAATAACGGGCTTCAAGTGATCAAGTGATCAAGAGATACACAGTTACAAAGAAGTTCATGATTGGGTTTCGGTCCTACAGTGTTCCAGCACCCATCCCTCCACCAGTGCCCATTTCCCACCACTATCTCCAATTCCCCAATTCCCCAAGTCCCCAATTCCCTCCCCCATCCCCTAGCCTGCCTCTATGGTAGGTTCTTTATCTATTCTCTCTGTCTCTCTTCCTTCTCTTACACACTGTGGATTATAATACATGCATTTATAGGTTATCATGTGTATTTTTTGCCTGTATTCAATGCTCAGTTCTAGGCTGGTATTATCACTTTTGACAATTATTAGCACACTTCCCTTCTCTGTCCTTACCTAACCTCTGGCGCCCACACATTTGTGGTTGATTTCACCTTTGACAAGACCTCCTGATCCATGTTTTGCCTGACCTTGGATATTGGTTTCATAGTTTATATATATATAAACTATGAATATATGTATATGTATATATGTATATATACATATATACATATATAATATATAATACATATATACTTATATTTATATCATGAAAATAAATGCAGTCATTCTAAATCTGTCTTTTTTCCTTCTGGCTAATTTCACTCAACAAGAAAGACAGATATTGAATGAAACTAGTATTCTTTTTAATCATGTTAATAAAATTGTTTAGTTTTCACTCCAAGCTGATGTAATTCTACTCTGAAAGACTTCTTTATTTTAAATCACAAGTGAGCTACTTACAAAATGTACATGATGACACCTATACTCCAAATGTCACACTGCTGGCTATAATCATGGGCATTAATAACTTCTGGGGCTGCCAAACAAGCAGAAATAAAATAATATTAATAATAGAGCAAATGACTGTTAAATGCTTAACCATAAAGCATGAAAAAGTACTGATAAGTTATAATTTATTCCCCCATAGGAATAAAGAGAACCAAGAGCAGATGTTAAATGAATAATGTACAGGCCTTAACAATTGATGTCACTCCTATCTTTTAGCTTTTCATAGAAGGATGGCACACACTATATAACTACATGCACTACTCTTCATTCCTTTGAAATTGTTAAGAAATTACTTTGCAAAGATTTTATCATTACTGAAGACAACAATACTCAGAATATAAAAGAATATATGCTTTAAGTGAATGTAATTTAAAACAAACCCAGTATGCAGAAATCTAGATTCACAGAAAACCAAAGACAAATGGTTACACATCATTTAGAAAACTATATTATATATATATATATCAATATATATATCATATGACAGAATGCAGATTATTTCTCATATTTTCTAAATCAGAAATCTAAGATAAAGAGTTTTCAACAGAACTGGAACAAAATGTGAATGAGTCATAGGGAAAGAACTCAAATCCAGGTGTTCTTAACTCTTTAATTCTGTGCTCCTAACTCTTTTCTCCTTCCTTTGCAGTATATTTCTTTAAATAACCTTTCCTACTTTTTTCAAATAACTAGATTTTTAAAAAATAATAATTGACTTTTCTAAGTCACATATGATATTTCAGGAATATTTCTACTGTATCTACAATTAGAAGCCAATTATCTCTACAATTAAAGTTATAAACAACAATAAAATATATTTGTATATTCAATGAAACTATTAAATTACTGTATCCTTCTATATAACTAATGCTATTTGTGTGTATTAGTAAGGATTATGTGTATATATTTCTATATAAGGATTAATATTTGTGTGTTATATATTTATTCACTGTATCACTGTCTTCCCGTTCATCGTTGATTTGCTCGAGCAGGCACCAGTTACATCTCCATATGACCTGTCTCATGCAAGTAGAGCCCAAGGGCACCTGCTTGCTCCAGGAACATAAAGAGCCTCAAACCATTCCATCAGGTCATGGGAATGAGGTCTATAATTGTTACTGGTATCTGGCATATCACATACGACACGGGTAGCTTGCCAGGCTCTGCTGTGCAGGTAGCATACTCTTGTAGTCATCTCTAAATCCAGCATTTATTGATGAACGGCGCGGCCGCAAGCAGCCTTGAAAGCCGGGTTGTGATAGGCTGGGCTGCTGGGTGGAGTTCTGACAAGGGGGAAGTCCGGATGTGGAAAATGGAGGTCCTCATGGAGTGGGGGTCGTCTGGCTTGTGAGGCTCTGCTGGGGTGGTGGGCCAGGGCTAGAACCTGCCATCACTCCCGGGCACCTCATGAGCAGCTGGGCACAGTGAGAGCCAGTAGCAGCTCTGCCCCATGTCTGTCTCTGGACATTTTTTCATATTTATTATGAAATCAATATGCTGGAATTTGACTGTTAGTGAGAAAACTAAAGTTTATATATATTCATATAAATGTGTATATATATATATATATATATATATATATATAAAGCTAGAAAACTTCACAGCACCTTCCATGAATAAGATGTTTTTATTTCAGAAAAGGGTTTCAACCTCTCCTTCCTACACACACGCAGAGCTACACACACCTTTAATAACTTGTCACTTGTCTTCCCATTGTTCGTCTTTGCTTGAGTGGGCAGCAGTAACATCTTCATTTGTTGAGATGAGATCCATTATTATTAATGTTTTTGACATATTGACTACAGCCCCGTAGCTTACCAGGCTCTGCCATGGCTCTGGGTTCATCCCAGAGGGGCCCAGTCTTTTTCTGTGTCAGACCATCAACCATCCAGGGCCCACGGGGTAGAGCTCTGGGTGTAGACAAGCCTGCCTCCTGTCTGCCACTATTTACGCAGCTGGGCACAGCAGCCACACCTGCAACACCTCGAGGGGCAGTGACCTTTAATAACTACTAAAAGAAATGTAATTTCATTTCCCTGCTATAGTTAAGGATCTAGAAAAGAAAAAAAACCTTTTTTATCATGCTTCTACTTACCTTCTGATAATTAACAAGCAATAGTCTCTAATTATTGACAATTACTAGCGAATTTACTTTAACGTGTTAACACCTGTGTGTACCACCAGTGCCTCACACTTGAATGTGGTTTACTTAACACAAATGGCAGTGCTGGAGTCAGTGAGTTAAACAGTTATGAGTATCCTTTAACTTTATTTTTTATTGTACCACCATGAGACATACAATTACAAAAATGCTCATGTTTGAATTTCAGTCAGTGTTCCAGCACCCATCCTTCCACCACTGCCCATTTCCCACCACCAATGTCCCATGATGTCCTCCCCTTCCCAAGCCTGCCATTTCTCTCCTCTCCTCTCCTCTCCTCTCCTCTCTTTTCCTCTCCTCTCCTCCCCTCTCCTTCCCTTCCCTCCCTCCCCTCCTCTCCTCTGTTCTCTTTTCTCTCTCTCTGTCTCTCTCTGTCTCTCTTCTCTTACACATTATGGCTTGCAATACATACATTTAGAGGTTATCATGTAAATTCCTTTTGCCTAGTACAATTCTAGGCTAGTATTATCATTTCCAACAATTATTAGCACAATGTTCCCTTCTCTGTCTTACCTAATCTCTTACTCCCACATATTTGTGGTAGATTACCCCCCTCTACTGACAAGACCTCCTTATCCATGTTTTGCCAGGCCTTGGATATTGGTATCATACTATTTTATTTTTATATCCTGCAAATAAGTGCAGCCATTCTGTATCTGTCCTTTTCCCTCTGGCTAATTTCACTCAACATGTTCATCCATTTATAGGCAAATTTCAAACTTTATTTTTCCTAACAGCTGCATAGTATTCCATTGTTTCTTATCCAGTCGTCTGTTCTCAGGCCACTCTGGTTGTTTCCAGATTCTGGCTATTGTGAATAGTGCTGCTATGAACACAAAAGTGCAGATGATGTTTCTGCTGTGTGCTTTTGGCCTCCCTTGGTATATTCACAGGAGTGACATAGCTGGGTTAAGTGGAAGCTCAATTTCTAGTTTTTGGAGGAATGTCTGTATTGTTCCAACCAACAATAAATGAGAGTCCCTTTCTCCCCCATCCATGACAGCACTTGTTCTTGCTCTTTTCTATATGTGCCAGTCTCTGTGGTGTGAGATGATATCTCCTTGTTGTTTTGATTTGCATATGCCTGTTGATTAGTGATGATGAGCACTTTTTCATATGCCTTTTGGACATTCAAATTTCTTTTTGTCAAAGTTTCTGTTCATTTCTTCTCCCCATTTATTGATAGGGTTGGCTGTTTTCTTCTATGCCAGTGCCTGCCATATCCTGGATATTAACCCCTTATCAGATGGATACTGATAAATATTCTTTCCCACTCTGTGGACTGTATTTGTATCTTGGTTGCCATTTCTTTTTGAGATGCAGAAGCTTTTTGGTTTCATGTAGTCCCATATCTTTTCTTCCAATTGCTTTGTTAGTGGTGTTTCATCTTTGAAGATGTCTTTAGCTTCAATGTCGTGGAGGATTTTTCCTATATTTTCTTCAATGTACTTTATGGATCCAGGTCTGGTATTGAGATCTTTGATCCATTTTGATCTGACTTTTGTGCATGGTGTTAGAGATTTAAGTTCATTTTTTTTCAAGTAGCTGCCCAGTTTTCCAAGTACCATTTGTTGAAGAGCCTTTCTTTACTCCACTTAATATTTTTTTTTTTTGCTTTTTTGGGTTGCACCCGCAATGCTCAGGGGTTACTCCTGGCTATTCACCCAGGAATTACTCCTGGTAGTGCTCGGGATATGGGATGCTGGGGATCAAACCCGGGGTCGGCGCGGGCAAGGCAATCACCCCCCCCCCTGCTGTGCTATCACTCTGGCCCCTCCACTTAATATTTTTTGCTTCTCTATGAAATATTAAGTGATTTTATATCTGAGAATGTGTTTCAGGATATTCAGTAGTATTCAATAGGTCTGCAGGTCTGTCTCTATACCTATACTATGCCGTTTTAATTATGACTGCTTTCTAGTAGAGTTTGAGGTTGGGGACATTGATACCTCCCATCTTCTTTTTCCCAAGGATTGCTTTAGCTATTTGTGGGGATTTTTATTCCACACAAATTTTAAGAGTGTTTGGTCAATTTCTTTGAAGAATGTCATAGGTATCCCTTATAGGGATGGCATTGAATCCGTATAAAGCTCTAGGAATATTACCATTTTGATAGCTAGTTCTCCTAATACATAAGCAGGGAATGTGTTTCCATTTCCTCATTTACTCTTTTATTTATTGGAGCAGTGTTTTGTAATTTTCTTTGTGCAGGTTCTTCACATTCTTAGTTAAACTGATTTCTAGGTATTTGATTTTCTGTGGCACAATTGAGAATGGGATCGTTTTCTTAATATCCCTCTCTTCTCTTTCATTATTTGTGTATAGGAAAGTCATTGATTTTTGGGTATTGATTTTGTACCACTCTACTTTAGGTATCTATTATTTCTAGGAGCTTTTTTGGTAGAGAGGTTAAGGTTCTCTAGCTGTAATATCATGTCATCTCCAAATATTTTTAGCTGACTTCTTCTTTGCCTATCCAGATGTCCTTAATGTGATTTTCTTCTATGATTGCTATGGCAAATACTTGCAGTTCTATATTGAATAGAAGTGGTGACAGTGGGCAACCTGGTCTTAACCCTGATCCTAAGGAGAAAGCTTTCATTTTTCCCCCATTGAGTATGATGCTTGTTGTGGTTTTTTTTGTAGATGGCTTTGACTCTATTGAGGAAGGTGCCTTCAATTCCCATTTTATAGAGAATTTTTATCATGAATGGGTATTTGGTCTTGTCAAATGCTTTCCCTGCATCTATTGATATGATCATATGGTTTTTATTTTTTCTCTTATTGATGTGATTTATTATGTTGATTGACTTGTGAATGTTGAATCATCCTTGCATTTCAGGGATGAATCCTATTTGGTCATGATGTGTAATCTTTTGGATGAGTCTTTGGAGTCTGTTTGCTAGTATTTTGTTGAAGATCTTAGCATCAGTGTTCATCAGAGGTCTGTAGTTCTCTTTTTTTTTTGTAATGTCTCTGTGTGCTTTGAGTATCAGGGTGATATGTGACTCATAGAAGCTATTTAAAAAGTATTTCTGTTTCTTCAATTTCCTGGGAGAGCTTAAAAAGGACTGGCAGTAGGTCCTCTTTAGGCTTGGAAGAATTCACTAGTGAATCCATATGGACCTGGGTTTGTGTTTGGGCAGACTTTTTATTTATTGTTTCAATTTCCTTAATGGTGACAGTCTTATTCAGGTATTGCAGGTCTTCTTGTTTCAGCCATGGGAGGCTATAAGACTTCATGAATTTTCCATTTCTTCCAGTCTCTCTTGTTTCGTGGCATACAGACTCTTAAAGTAAGCTCTGATGAGCTTTTTAATTTCTGCGCTTTCTGTTTTGATGTCCCCCATTTCATTTCTGATTCTATTTATTTGGGTTCTCTCCCTTTCCTTGCGAGTCTTGCAAGCGGTTTGTCAATTTTGTTTATGTTTTCAAAGAAACAGCTCTTGGTTTCATTAATCTTTTGGATTGTTTTTTTGAGATTCCATCCCGATGATTTTCACTCTACATTTTATTACTTCCTTCTTTCTGCCTGGTTTGGGCTTCTTTTGTTGATCTTTTTCTAACATTTTTAAGCTGTGAGGTCAGGCTATTTATGTGGGCCCTTTCTTCTTTCTCGATGAATGCTTGCAGATCTATGAATTTTTCCTCTTAACACTGCTTTTGCTGTATCCCACAAGTTCTGATAGTTCATGTTTTAAGTTTCATTAGTTTCAGGAATCTTTGAATTTCTTCTTTGATTTCTTCTATGACCCATTGTTGTTCAGCAGTGATCTGTTCAGTTTCCAGGTGTTTGGTTTGACTCTCTGTTTCTATGTGTGGTTAACTTCCATTTTCAGTGCATCATGGTCTGAAAAAAAGTTAACACATTTCTATGTTTTTTATTTTATTGAGATATGTTTTGTGGCTCAACATGTGATCTATCTGGAGAATATTCCATGTGCACTGGAGAAGAATGTGTATTCGGCCCTCTACCAGCCCTCTTTCTTCCATTTCTTCCCTTCAGGGCCAATATTTCCTTGGTGAATTTCAGTCTTGTTGATCTACCAATAGTTGATAGAGCAGTGTTGAAATTTCCAACTATTAGTGTGTTACTGTCAATGTCTTCTTTGAAATCTATTAGCAGTTGTTTTAAGCATTTTGCTGGCCCATCATTTGGGTGCATATATGTTTAGGAGTGCGCTTTCTTCATGATATACATAACCCTTAATTTTAAGAAATGGCCATCACTGTCCCTTCTAACATTTCAGTCTGAATTCTATGTTGTCAGATACTAATATGGCCACATGGGTCCTTTTGGAGGATTTATTTTCTTGAACAATTGTCTTTAGCCTTTGACTTTGAGTCTGTATTTTCTCTGATTATTCAGATGCATTTCTTTTAAGCAGCAGAATGTTGGATTCAGTTTTTTAATCCATTTTGCCACTCTGTGTCTCTTAATTGTTGCATTTAGGCCATTGACATTGAGAGAGATTATTGTCATGGGATTTTGTTTCATCTTTCTGAATAAGGTTGTGCTTTTTGGGGTTTGTCTCATCTTAAAGTAGCTCCTTTAGTCTTCTTTTAAAGTTGGTTTTGAGCTCTATAAAGTTCCTGAGCTGTTGCTTATCCATGAAGTTGTATATCTTTCCTTCAAATCTGAGTGTGAATCTAGACAGGAAAAGAATTTTTTGTGTGTGGCCTTTATTTCATTGGGTCTTTTCATGATATCCCACCATTGTCTTTGGGCTCGTGAGTATTTCATCTGAAAAATATGCTGTGAATCTTAGGGATGTTCCTTGTATATGATTTCTTTTCATTCTGATTAGGATCTTGGTTACTATTTGGATTTTTTTCAGATGGTACCCTTCAGGCCTCCTGAATCTGGAAACAAGCACTTTTTAGTTCCGGGATCTCAGCAATGATGGTTTTGATAGTTGCTTCTTCATCAGGGTTTTCTTCCTGTTCTTCTGGGACTCCAATGATTCTTATATTATTCCTTTTGGCTTCATCTCGGTTATTTCTTGTTATCTGTTTATTGTGAGTCTTTTTTTCCATCTTCTGCTGTTGTCTAGAAAGTCTCTTCACCTCATCTTGGGGGCTTAATAAGTCTGTCCTCAGAGGTTGTTATTCTGCTGCAGAGGCCTTCCAATTAGTTTTTTATTTCACCTACCACATTTTTAATACCTGTCATTTCTGCTTGCATTTTCATTTCTATTTTCCTGATTTCTGCTCTCATGTCCTTGCATGTAGAGCGCCTTATGATCCTTAACAGTTCCCTTCAAATTCCCTTATCAGAGTGGTTACACAGCTCATCAATATTCCCTGGCTCATCTTGGCAAGTGGCTTCACTCACTGAGCTTGGTGGAATTCTGCATTGCTTTACCAATATGACCTTTACAAGTTGCAAATTGTGTGTTCTTATTGGATAGTGTGAGGGTTGTTGATGGATATTGTAGTATTGTGGGAGGTGGGGACTATCGAGGCCAATGTACCCTGGTACTTCTATGTAGGATACACACCAACTAAACACTTTTAGTAGTTAGCATGTCCCTGAGGTTTTGAATTTTGGGATGTGAAACTGGCAAAAGTCCAGATCCTTTTGTGCATTCCCCGGGCTTGGGGTTGGGTCTGGTCAGCAGGGAAATTCAGGACGCACCTGGGATTGGTATCCATTAACTTTAAATACTGATTCATTCAAGTTCAAGTTTCCTTATAGGTGTGTCTCTAATAAGGACAAATTTAGTGATTAGATTCTGGAGAGATCTTCATATAGGTGCATGATAGGGCAGGCGCTCAGAATTCCTCTCACTTTTTCATGATTGTCTTAATTATCAGGGGGGTATTTCTATTTGCACTGTCATCATGGATCTCAAAGGGGAAGCAGAGGCCAAAGCGTCTGTGCCAAAGAGTCATTTAGGAAGTCAGTAAAGCTCTAAAAACCATCTGTCTTCTCTCTTGTTCTCTCGCTTGTTATCAGTGTAGACAACTAACAAGCAGGCATAAAACTCAGAGTGATTGGATATATTTTCCCCATGTAACTACAGACCAGATGTCTTTTGCCAACAGGAGTATATGAGCAGAATCTAAAGTAGTCTCTTCTCGAATAATATAAAACAATTACAAAACTTTATACACCAAGTGTTTGAGGAGGAGGAGCACCCAGGTTTACTTCTTAGTAATAAAAAAATGAATAAATAACACAGAGGTGTCAAAAATCATTATACAACACTGAAGACAAACACAAAGAATAATAACTACATGGTTCGATATATATAAAATTCTAGACAAACAACACTAAGATATGAGGAAGAAATCATTATTGGCTGCAAAAGTCGAGGTAGGGTTGACTTAGCTCACATAGTATAGAAAAATTTTCTAGGGTGACAAAAATGTTCCATGTTTTCATTTAGCCAGTAATTACACTAGTTTATGCATTAGTCAAAATTCATTGAACATGCCTCTTAAAATATGTACATTTTACTGTATATAAATTATATTTCAGTAAAGTAATTTATAAAAGAAATATATAAGTACAAAAGTTTGTCAAAATCCTAACTTGGTGGGTGAATTTAATAATTTAGTCTCTTGTCTCTTAGAAATGAAGAGAAGAAATCAGAATTAAATGAACAATATGGAAATTTGGCACAAAGGTATTCCATTTGATTTTATAAAGACACATATGGGAATTTTTATACTCAACTAACAAGGAATTCACAGTTTTAAAAATATCTAATGTAGTATTAGAAAAAAAACTAATTGCATATCCAATTACAAAGAAAATTTATAAAAAAATTTTAAAAGTATTCTATTTATGGCACTTTATTATTTTCCTTACAGATATTTAACCTCCAAGATTAATGCTTAGTTTCCATGTTTTTTTCTGTTTTATGGTTCTTTTTCTGCAGTGGTTTGTAGGAGCCGTCCTAGTTTATTTTTCAATTCTTTTTTTTTCCTTTTTGGGTCACACCTGGCTCTGCACTCAGGAATTACCCCTGGCGGTGCTCGTGGGACCATATGGGATGCCGGGATCGAACCGGGTCGGCACAGGCCTACGCGTGCAAGGCAAATGCCCTACCCGCTGAGCTATCGCTCCGCCCCAATTTATAAAATTTGAAAACCTTTAAGACACAGTTGCCTACTGGAATAAAGAAAATAGGACCAAAAAGGGGCACCAAAACATTAAACATTAAACATTCAGGAGAATATCAATCACAGCCTAAATACCTAGAGGAAAATTCTCAAACCACTCCAAACAAATTTTGGCTTAAAAAGTAAAACTAAAACTTAGTCTATTTTTTTAATGAACAATGATTCAACCACCATATAATAAAATTAATGGTCAACACACTATTTAGAGGAAAAAATAGCCTTAGATGGATTTAATAGAAATGTAAAAATCTAAAAATTAATAAGGTTCAGTTTAAGGAGTTAAAAATAAACCAAAAACATTCAGGCAAATTAAATAAATTTTTTAAGTAATAAATGAACTAACATTAGAATGAGCAGGTTATTTGGAAGCTCAAAAATGTCCTGATTACTAATAAGTTTTATCAGAAAAATAATTTGCATTATTAGATGCACTAAAATTGAGCATAAAGAGCCATATGTTGTGTAAGTATACACCTTTTATTATGCAAATTTTATTGCTTTAAAAAGGTAGTTGTGTTATTATCATCCTAAATGTTTCTTCTCCCCTTCCCTGATTAATTCTTTCTTGTCACTTCTTTCTAACATATTGGTAATCTATTTTTTTATCTTGTTTAATGTTGGAACCAACATATTTATGTTTTGTTTACTGTTGTATTTCTAATACCTGGACGAGCGTCTGATACCAAGTAGATCCTTAAATATTTTTTGGTGAGTGGAGTGAGAGAGAGAGAGAGAGAGAGAGAGAGAGAGAGAGAGAGAGAGAAAGAAAGAAAGAAAGAAAGAAAGAAAGAAAGAAAGAAAGAAAGAGAGAGAGAGAGAGAGAGAAAGAAAGAAAGAAAGAAAGAAAGAAAGAAAGAAAGAAAGAAAGAAAGAAAGAAAGAAAGAAAGAAAGAAAGAGAAAGAAAGAGGATTTTATGTGCTAAATGAAACACTAATAAAGCAAATAAATAGATAAAATCAGCACTAAAGAAATAAATCTACACTCAAGGCTCCAAAAATAAGGCGGTGAGAAATTAAGTAGAGCAATATAGCAGTGTATTAAAGCAAACGGGATTTAATCCCTAAAAGGCAGGTTTGTGCAACATTCAAAAAATATCTGTTCATATCAATACCTCACTAATGGAATTAAAAGGGCACCTGCAGTGCCCCATGGATATCCTGGCTCAGGGAGAGCGCCATTAAACGCGCCAGCCTGTTGACCGCAGCCAAACGCTGGCCAGAAGTGGGTCATTTGGACATTTGGACAGCAGAATGCAACCCCAGTCAGTAGAGGCCCCACAACTCTAGGCGCTATGCGTAATGACAGGATTTTAATGCTTCTGAAAGGGTATTTTTGGGGGCTGGGGAGAGAACACAGTGAGTAGGGCGTTTGTGCAGCCCTAGGTTCAATTTTGACATCGCATATGGTCCCCGGAGCACCTCCAAGAGGTGTAGAGTGTAGAGCCAGGAGTAACCCATGTGACTCAAAAAGCAAAACCTTAAGGGCATTTTGGGTCCAACTCGATACTCGATACAGCTGCTGAGTGAGGGCACTGAGTTACTAGGCACTCTGGCTCCTGCCGGGCTGCTGCCACTTCCTTGCTGGGCCAGCCCGCTGGCGTGCAGCATATAGTGGAAGAAAACTTCCGTGAGTGTCAACAGCCTGGAGACCCAGGGTGGAGCACCGAACTCCCTAGCAGGCTCTGCTGAGTTGGTGGCTCCAGCCCAACACCCAGAGCACCCAAGTCAGTAAAGGCAGCAGCCCGGTTCTGGTGGCAGTCTCTGCCAGGGTCGCGGTGGCCACCGTTACAGGGGCTGAGGGGTGCAGCATTGCCAGCGGGTCAACCTGGATGGGCAGAGCAAGCGCATGAGCAACCAGAAGGCGTCCTCGGGCTTTCTGATACCACAAAATCACCTCTGTGCCTCTGACCAGTCTCCAACAACCCAGGACCAGTTCTCCTGGGAAGTTAACTGGACCAAAGTTAGGTATAGGGAGCCACACCCACAAACCGCCTCAGGCTCAATCATACAAGCTCCACTGACTGTGCTACAGACACTCATAAATAAACCTTGAAGGAGACCAGAAGTTACTGTTAAGAAGCTCTTTCACCAGCCATGATCCAGACACTCAAATAATCTCGAAAGAGAACAAGTGGCAGAGATGCTTCTGGTCACCAGGTTGAGTCAACTGGGGCACCACAGAAGGGGACGGGTGAGGTTCTGGCCTATGCCATCAGAGCCTCAACAGCCAAAAATCCTTCACACTCCACAATCGCCACCATGTTCAAGGCCGGATTCCACTGCTAGGATGAGTTCCACACCAAAAAATTAAGCCGCTGAAAAACTCAGGTATGCAGGTTTTGTGATTGAAATCTCCAGGCTTTCATGGAGTTGGAGATGGACCACCTCCCCATCTCTGTTCTTCCAGAAGGCTTGGACGAACATACCCCAAACACACCACCCAGTTAAAATTTAGCTACTTTTCAACATTTAACAACTTTATTACCCAATTAAAGATTTTTTTAATTCCTGAGGGTGCGTTGCTAAAATATTGATACACCACCATGATGATGTATATGTTGTAATAAACAATATAAAGTAAATGGAAGCAGGCTTGGAGGGTGGGCAGGAAACTGATGACCTTGATGGGGTTAAGGGCACATTGATGGTAAGACTGGTATTGAAGTACTGAATATCTGAAACAACTGTACTGTGAACAACTTTGTAATTCACAATGTTTAAATAAAGTAAATAAATCAGAGTCAACCACAGAACACAGAGAAATCAGCCTTGATAGAAAAGAAACTTCCCTGAAAATTAAAAAAAAAACTATTTGTCTCAAATAAATGTGAGTTGATCACCAGAGAACTTCTCATCTATCCAAGTGTCTGCATGTTTGAGAATAATGTTTGGGAAGAACCAGAGGGTAGGTGGCATAGCGAAAGCAGCAGAGCTCCTCTGACCATCTAGATGAAGGGGGATCTGGACCACTTTGGCGGGAACTGCAGACCTAGCAGGGGGTGGTGTAGGACTGCAGGGTTCCTAGTGCTTCAGGGCACTGGTAGAACTATAATGGGAAAGCCCACTAAGTTATTGAACCCAGACTCTGAGTACTAGTATTTTGACAGGCAAGGTTTCAGGTTATCCCTACTGAACTTTTAACCCCTTACCCCCATGTACCACATCATTGTCAGAAGGGGGTCCAAGCAAGGAAATTCCCAATATATTGTTGATCGCGAGTCTTTAGGGCACCAGAATATTCCTTTGTGTAGAAAAGAAGATTCAGTGAAGTTGCTAAGGCAGCAATCTACCCATGCTAGACAAAAGTTCCAAGGATTTCAGGAGACACAGCCTTGCAGAACCAGCCTGGGGAATCCCTCACTCTCAGCCCCCATACACACACACCTCAGCCCAACAGTGATACTAGCTTGGCTTTGCAGAGGGAGACTTGGCAAAGTCTGGAAGGCTAAGACTTCTCCCACATGTTATCAGAAATCTGGGCAAGTCTATTGCTAGATTACATCACCAACATCAGCAGACCCCTTTGCTGGGTCTAGAGCAAAGGTCTATTGAAGCAGAAAGGAAACAGGTCTAGTCAATAGAGAACAGGAAACAGTAAGGAATTTCAGATCATTCTCAGCAAGTAATATTCCCAATGGGGGGCTTCTACCAGAGATTCTCGTCAATCAGGCCAAGAGTTCAATGTGAGATTCTAAGAAGAACTTGCTGGTTGGTTCCTGTCATGCAAGGGATTATCCAAGCTCAATAAGAACCACATCATCAGGCTCTAGCATTGAACTTATAGCATAGTTGGCTACATACTGTAAGAACAGCCCCAAGGCCCTGAGCACAGCTTGGATGGTCTCCCTATTTGCAAAAAATAAACAAAGTGCATATGCCATCATCAAACCCACACATATACATGGACATCTAATGCACAATAAAAATAAGCATAACCAATTCTCCCCAAATACAAAGTGCAGCAAGAAAAGCCTCTTCAAAGAGTGGCACTGGGAAAACTGGGAAGTTACATGTAAAATAATGAACTCAGACCTCTGTCTAACACCATTCACAAAAGTCAGATCAAAATGGATTAGAGATCTCAATATTAGACCTAAATCAATAAAGTACATCAAAGAAAACATAGGTAAAATCCTTCACAGCATTAAAGCTAAAGGCATCTTCAAAGATGAAACACCACTAACAAAGTAACTGGAACAAAGATAAACATATGGGACACATGAAACTTAAAAGCTTCTGTGCCTAAAAAGAAACAGTGACCAAGATACAAAGACAGCCCACAGAGTGGGAAAGAATATTCATTCAATGCCTATCTGTTAAGGGGTTAATATCCAAGGTATATAAGGCACTGGTAGAACTTTACAAGAAGAAAAAAGCCAACCCCATCAAAAAATTGGAAGAAATTAACAGAAGCTTCCTCAAAGAAGAAACTCAAATGGCCAAAAGGCATATGAAAAAATGTTCATCATCACTAATCATCAGGGAGATACAGATCAAAACAACAATAAGATCATCTCACACCACAGAGACTGGCACATATCCAAAAGATCAAGAGCAACCTGTGCTGGTGTGGATGCAGGAGAAAGGGACTCTCATCCATTGTTGGTGGGAATGTCGACTGGTACAGCCTTTTGGAAAACAATATGGACATTTCTCCAAAAACTAGAAATTGATCTCCCATTTGACCCAGCAATACTACTCCTGGGAATATATGTGGGGGCCCCAAAATCTTCACCATCTGCACTTCTATGTTCATAGCAGCACTATTCATCATAACAAGAATCTGGAAACAACCTGAGTGCCTGAGAACAGATGACTGGGTAAAGAAGCTATGATGCATCTACACAATGGAATACTTTGCAACTGTTAGGAAAAATGAAGTCACGAAATTTTCCCATAAATGGATGGACATGGAGAGTATCATGCTGAGTGAAATTAGCTAGAGGGAAAAGGACAGATATTGCAGTCATTTGTGGGATATAAGAAAATAGTATGATACTAATATACGAAGCCAGGCAAAATATGAACCAGGAGGACTTGTCAGTGGTTGAAATTACCACAAGTGTGTGGGAGTTAGGGGTTAGGTAAGATAGAGAAGGGTCCATTGTTCTAATAATTGTTGGGAATCTAACGCCAGCCTAAAACTGAGTATTGAACATAGGCAGAGGATATACATGATAACCCTAAATGTATGTATTGCAAGCCACAATGTGTAAGAAAGGGGAGAGAAAGGAGAGACAGAGAGGGAGGGAGAGGGAGGGAGAGAGAGAGAGAGAAGGCAAGGCAAAAGTGCCTACCATAGAGGTAGGCTGGGGGGAGGGGGAGAGGGAATCAGTGGACATTGGTGATGGGAAATTGCTCTGGTGGAGGATGGATGCTGTAATATTGTATGACTAATCCCAATCATGAACAGTTTTGTAATTGTATATCTTATGGTGGTATAAAAATTTGTTTTAAAATAAGCCTAACCCATTCAATGAAGAAAGAAATATCTTCAATAAATGGGACTATACAAACTGGACTTCAAAATGCTAAAAAATGAAAAGACCTTGATTACTATTAAATAGCATGCACAAAAAATAACCAAAGGTGGATTAAAGTTTTAGATTTTGAACCCAAACTATGCCCAAGACTTCAACATGAGAGATGCTATTTGGAGAGTCAAGTATCATGGCAAGAAAGCAGTGGTAAGTCTTAACAGAATGGATTATTAAATTTAAAAGCTTTTAACACAGCAAAATAAACTACCACAAACAATGAAAACTAGCAAGTGGTAGAACATATTTGACTAGCATATATCTCAGCAGGGGCTGATACTTAAAATGAATACAGAATTCACACAATGCAACACTCCCACAAAATACAAACCTGAACAACTCATGGGCTAAATAATTGAGTAGACACTTCTCCAAAAATGATATAAGATGGCCAAGTATAAGAACATTTTCCAACATAATTTGTATTAGAGATATGAAAATGAAAACCACAAAAAGATATTACTTCATACTCATGAAAATCTTCTAAATGAAAAGAAAAAAAAGAAAAAATAGGGGTTGACAAAGGTGTGTGTGTGGGGGGGAAACAAACTGTGGTACACCACTGGTGAGAATGGAAATAGATGGGTTTTCCATGGAAAACAGACCTTTAAAAAAGAAAATTGTGGGGGCCAGAGCCATAGCACAGTGGGCGGGCGCTTGCCTAGCATGAAATTAAGTTGGGTTTTGTTCTCAGAACACTACATGGCCCACTGAACCCTGCCAAGAGTGATCTGAGTGTACAGCAGGGAGTGTGGCTCTGCTGTGTATGACTTCCAATTTTTAAAAAATGAAATGAAAATAGAGCACTAGAGAAATAATACAGGGCTTAAGGCGCTGGCCTTGCATGTGGTTAACCCTGGCTTGCACTCCAATATTACCTATGATCCCCCAAGCATCAAAAGGAATTACTCCTGAGCACACAGCCAGTAATTAACCCCTAAGCATTATTCAACCCCTAAAAACAAAAGTGGAGGGGATGGAGAGATAGTACCAGAAGTTAAAGCAAAAAAATTAAAATTACAATTGATCCAGAAATGCCACTTCTAGACATTTATTCAAGGGATATGAAAACAACAATTTGAAATATATCAGGACCCCTTCTTCAAAGCACCATTTTTCATAATAGGCCTAACATACACTCAATGTAAATATTTATCAACAGATGACATAAAAATTATATATATATGTTCAAAGGAATATATATTCATGTATATGTATATATATATAAAATGTTGAAAGGAATGCTACTCAGCCATTAAAAATGAAATTTGCCTTTGGTACAAAATGAATACAGCTTGAGGTGATTAAGAAAAATGAAATAAAGAAGGAAGTGAAAGACACTTGTCAGATGGCTCAATTGCAAGTGAAATCTATAAATTTAGTTCATTTACTGAAGCAATGAACTGGCAAGAAACAACAAAACTAAACCCCTGGCCTTCATGCAATCCAGGCTGGTTAAAACAAGAAAGAGACTGGAAGAAGCAGCTCTGACTGTGGAATGGTACTGAATTTCAATGATGACAGAAATTATAATTATGCATATAATTACACGTAAAATGATATGTGTGTTCAAAGGAATATATATTTATGTATATATAAAATGTTTATATATTATGTATCACTTCATTTGATCACTTGACATCCCATTATTCATTGATTTGCTTGAGTGGGCACCAGTAACATTTGACCCTATCATGTGCCAGTGTAGCCCAATGGCATCTGCTTGTTTCAGGAAAACAAAGAGCCTCAAACCGTTCATTCGGTGTCTTGACAAAGAAGCTGACCATCTTGTAGGTGGGCAGCCACGTGCTCTTTGACATCCCATCAGATCCAGCTGGTAATGGCTCTAGTCCAGCGATAGTCTTCAAATCATATTACATGTGCAGCCCATCTGATTTTTGATGCCTTGTCAAACGAGACAGCGTCCCTGACTGGAGCAGCGACGGAGGTTGGTACTCTGGATTCCTTCTCTCACTTGAGTGAGGCGTGATATTCCAAGCATAGCTCCTTCGATTCCTCTTGGGAGACCCGAATAGCATTCTCATCCTGCTTTCGTAGGGTCCAGGTCTCTGAGGTGTATGTTAATGCAGGAAGAATGGTGGAGTCAAAGAGATGTGCCTGGAGCCAGAGGTTCTTTGTCTTTTTTAGCTATTTCTTCGATGCTTTTGAAGGCATTACCAGTAATATTTATATATAAAGTATATAAAATGTATATGTGTATATACAAGATATAATACATATAAATGGAATGAGTTATGCTAAACAAAATCAAGCCAGAAAGACAAAGGCAAATACCAGATGAACTCCTTCATCTGTGGGATATAGAGAAGCAAAGGAAAACATACCTCGTGCAGTGACCATAGAATGATGGTTGCCAAATAGAGAAGCAAAAGGGGAGAGTGTGAGCCCAGAGAGGAAGTCTCCTGGACTAGTAGAGAGATTCTGATATGTGGAGTGGGAGCAGCGTGGGAGCAGCTATTTGGAAGAAGTGTGAAACTCTACCCCTAGAATGTATAGTCTTGCAAAGCAAGCTCACTAAATGAAAATAAACAACATATAGATTAATAAAATATGTTAAATTATAATAAAGTAAAATACTACATTACAATAAAATTACAATCAAATACATAAAAGTATCACTTGCATCACTTGTCTTCCCCTTTGTTCATCTATTTGCTCGAGTGGGCACTGGCAACATCTCCATATGTCCTGTCTCATCTGTTTGCTCCAGGAGCATGAAGAGCCTCAACCATTCCTTCAGGTCATGGGAATGAGGTCTATAATTGTTACTGGTTTTTGGCATATCAAATACAACATGGATAGCTTGCCAGGCTCTGCCATGTGGGTGGTACACTCTCAGTAGTAGGCTCTCATCTCGTGCATTTACTGATGAACCACAATGGGGAGAGATTGGCTTTTCTCTTGGGTGGAGCTCTGAGGAGCTGTGGAGTCGGGATGTTAAGAATGACTGCCCTCATGGTGTGGAGGTTCCTCTGGCTTCTTGCTCGAATCACTGGGATGACGGACCAGGGCTAGAACCAGCCTAGAACTGTATACAGTGTATAAAAGTGAAAGATCCTGGAAAGGACCTGGTCCTAACTTCCATTATTGTCTAAGACTGTCACGAGGCCACAGAGCAGCTGCATGTGGCGTGGGTCTGGAATGTCTCTCTTCCGCTGTTGCTGGCTGTGGTGGCTAGGAGCTTGTAGTCACGCCCGCCGACACTGAGGTTAAGAAATGGGAGGAGGAGCCCAAATCCCTGCTCCAAGTCCAGGTCGCGTGGCCATCCCCCCACCTCCGCCAGCCCCCACCCCCCTCCCCGCGCACATGTGAGCGAACTCTAGGAGCTATGTTGGACTCGGCCAAGGGCTGGCCAAGCCATTTACCACCTGCTGGAACTCCATGGGCTGCTTCCATATTGGGCTGAGCAGCACAACTGTGGGTCTGGAGTGTCTCTCTTCTGGGGTTGCTGACTGTGATGGCTGGGAAATTGCAGCCACGCCCACCAACATGGATATGAAGGAATGGGAGGAGGAGCCCAAATCCCCACTCCAAGTCCAGCCAGCATGGCCCACCCTTCTCCCCCCCACCCCCGCACATGTGAGCAAACCCTAGGAGCTATGTCAGACTCAGCCAGGAGCTGGCCAAGCCGTTTTCCACCCTCCAGAACTCTATGGGCTGCTTCCATGTGGGGCCAAGCGGCACAGCTGTGGGTCTGGAGTGTCTCTCTTCCACTGTTGCTGGCTGTGGTGGCTGGGAGCTTGCAGCCACGCCCACCAACATGGAGGTGGAGGAATGGGAGGAGGAGCCCAAATCCCCATAAGTCACATAAAAGTAAAAACTTATAAATGTCAAGACCAAAAGAAGAGTTCAAGAAACAATAAAAACTATAATCTTTAAAATAAAAATTATGGGGAAATGCTAAAACAACTGAAAATATTTGATCTAATTAAGTAAAAGTAGTCCAATCAGAGTCATGAAATGTTGCAGGAAAAATCAAATGGCTCAAGTTTTCGTGCATATTGGCTGCCCTACTTTTCTACACGGAGAGGTCATGGCAAGTGCTCTAACTTACCCATATAGATGGGAGTCCCACATGTAGTCTGCAGCATGGATTCATTCCTGCTGTGCTTCCTCACTGCTAGGCCGAAGTCAGTTACCTAGAAGAAACTCAATCATGTTTTTCTGAACTAGAGCTCACTCATTTTGAAGGGAGGATTTTACCACATTGTAAATCCATTTTAATGTAGTGGTTCTAGAAAATGGAAGGATGTTGCTTTTCATTCATATTACTAATAAGGATCTTGATTTCTCTCCCACCTTCCTCTCTTTATGAGGTGGAAACTTCACATAAACAGAAGTCTGATTTCACAAATGTTGAGAAAACATCCATAATTCAGCAGTTCAATGAGAATACCCAAAATTCAGGAGTATAACTAGAAGGTTTTCCTTTTATATAATAAATGAAAAAATGCTTTAAAAAGGTTTCTAATTTTACAATGCATTCTGGACTGCATGTATTTAATACCTTTATCTCTGATTTTTGAGCTCTTTTCCAGTTTAAAGCACTGTTAGGAATTCAAGTCATGATCCTGTCAGCATTCACTGAAACTCCCCACTTTTGTAATTATTATATAAACATTTGGGGGATGGGAAGAGTGGTTAGGGCATATGCCTATCGTGCATCTGACCCACCTTCGATCCCAGTACCACAAGGTGCCCTCCTCAGTACTGCCTGGTGCAGCCCTGGAGGCCCAACACTGAACAGCCACACAGCCTTGAGCTCTTGTACTGAACTCTTGCCTAGTTAACTAGAATTGCTGGTGGGACTCTGGGGCCTCCTGAGCACCGCCTGGGAGGCCCAAACAAGAACAAAAACAACAACAGCAACAGCAGCAACAAAATGCTATTCCTGATAAATATCAAATACTATCATTTCTTATGTGTTTCTAGAGTGTCCTGATTAAAATAATTACTACTTCATTAAAAACTCTGAGAGGCAAGTGAATGAAAACTAAATAAACAGTAGAACTGCAAATACACTGGAGAGCTCCTGCTGCAGTGCAGTCTGTGCTTAGTCTAAATCTTGGTCATTAAACATGTGGCTATTAAATATTCAATATGTGCCCTTGGTCTTATCTCCCAAGTTAGAACTGCCTTAGGCTGAAAGCAGAAAAACAGGCACACTTACTGATCATACAACCAAAAATAGTCTCTTGGTCCACAAATCCTGACTGCAGAAATTCCAGAGCTTAATCAAATCAGAAAAACTATATATGTATATTTATTTTATCAATATGTGGCATCACTATCTAAATAGTTTAACTTCATGAGGAAATTTCACAATCATCACACTGGGAGCTATGTAATATGGATTTATGTGTGTGTACATATGTGTATATATATACATATATATATGTATGAGCATTGTGATACATATTTGTGTGTATATACGTATTGTAAGTTTATGTGTGTGTGCTTCTCCATAAGAAAATGCATATGGATATCAAATACACAAAAAGGTTTCATCACCCAATTCAGTACTTTGGGAAAGGTTTTTCTTTTTCACTCACTGGTTCTGTTGCTCCTTCTGGGGATAGAACCCAGGGCCTCACACATGCTACCGTGTGCTCGTCTACTGAGATTCATCCCCAGGTAAGTTACCAATATTAAGTGAACAGATACTATGCTCAGGCACTACTCAGGTATCAGTAATGTCTAAGATTTACATAACTTCCTCTCTCATTGCTTTTAAATGAAACAATTTAAGGATATTTTTCTTTGGTAAACAGCAATCCTGTTAAACCTCTCTTTATAAATTACACAGGGATTTAACTTGTGCAACAGAGCAAGTTATTCACAGACATTTTATTCCTAAATTAACACATTCATATATTTTGGAGGAGCCACTATTAAAGTGCTAAGTAATAAATAATGTATCCTATCATTTATTTGACATTAAGGAACACTTAATTTGAATAAAATCTTAAAAAAACAAACACTTAGCACATTAATTGTGCTTAAGACATAAATATTAATACCCAGGAAAATTTTCAATGAGAAATACGGACTTTAGCACTTAATTTAGAATCAAAGGCACAGTCAAGGTGTGTTTTTCTCTAAATCTGTAACACATTATATCAAATTACTAGGCATAATTTTGAAATTAATTAGAATTTAGAGCATCTGTTTGCTCCCTATTAACTAATGATTTAGAACTACCCAAATGAATATGTACTTTAAAAATTTCAATAGAACCACTTAACTTGCAAAATTATTCTTGTCAGTTACACCTTTTGTGAATTTTTTTAGGCACAAACACATTTTGCTGCTCAAACCTATCAAAATGTATCTTTACAGAAAGATGTACTTTACTATACAAACCATTTATGAGCATTGGCCACAATTTTAATATCTTACCTTTATGTTTAAATTCATTTCATTTTTATCATTAATATAGCTGCTTTTAACCATTATGTTTTCCAGTTTCAGATCTCTATGTACTATATCTAGCAAGAAAACAAATCAAATGAAATAGTGGGGAAAATACTTAGGAGATACAAATAGAAGTTATTTGACAAATTATTGTTCACTGATGAAAAATTTAACGAGGGTTAAGCATAATTCTGCGCTCTTCCATTCCTTTATTTTCAAATCCCTTTCTCCATGTTACTAACCTTTGGGATTCATCTCTTAGTCTCTCTCATCACCCATTCTTATGCTGCCCAATAGCTGCTCTTTATGCCAAATGCCCTGTGAATGTGGAAAATGAGCCTTCCAAGGATAGGTACTCCCAGGAGGAGGGATATGACTCAAGTTACTAGCCCAGAAAGGCTTTCTATATCCTTAGGTCTTCAAAGACTGCTTCTTTTTGTGTAAGACAATGCCTACAGAAACCTTTAACATATTGCAGCTTGGCTACAGATTGGATCTATTTCTGTATATTTTTTTGACAACCTCAGTGCACATTCTCCTACTACATATGTTGAAATAAAAAAAAAAACAAACAAATCTAGTTGTTGAATCTCCAGTTGAATAGGCTAATGTCAGACAGGATTTTTATATACATGCAAATAATAATAATGCACCAAACAATTCTTTTGCAAAGAAGTGTTTGGTTCATATACATAATATTATTTCTCTAGGCTTAAAAAGTTATATGTATAATTGCTGGGAAAAACGTATTTGAGTGAGCCCTGGACTGCCAATTATACCTACTCATTTGTAGTTCTTTCATACAGTTCCCAGACTTTGTTTTCAGAGTTTTCATTGTTTTTATTGCTCTGTCTCTTACAAAAAACACCCACACTATTTTAATTCATATATTTTAATAATATTCTTGACCTCTGGCAGGGGGAGTCTCCCTGCTGCCTCCACCATCCTTCTTTTTTGCACTGTTTTATTTGTTACCACCACTTCTGATGGAATACTACTATTAAGTTCTATGAAAAATCCTGTTTGATAGTATTTGGAAATACACTTAATTTTGATCTTACTATGGAGCAGTGATAGCATAAACTTTTGGTTTCCCATCCTTGCAAAAGTTGTTCCTTCTATATGGAAACTCTGCCTCTTTGTTGGCCTCAGTTTGTATTCCTGAAGCTCAAATTTTGCTTCCTTTGTGAATTATTTTTTGGCTCTCCAAGTCAAATGAGGCACTTATACTGCCATGCTCCTTGCACTTTATATGGCTCTCAACTGGAGAAATTATCATGCTGAATTATAATTTGTTTTCTATACTCAGCCTACCAACAGTCTAATCTATTAACCCTTGTTACTCTAGAACCAACCACAATACAGTCGAATTTCAGAAATAGCTGCTGAATTGGTTCCAGTACTAGCACTGCCATATCTAGTCATTTGACTTCACCTCTTTGGAACTAGGTTTTTCTGTCACCTGTAAGTGATATGTTTCTAAAGTTACATATAAACCAACCTAACCTTGGACAACAAAAAAAGTATGAAGAAAAGCAGCATCAGTAATACCAAAGAAGAATTAGTACAGTAAGAATAATTTTAACTGGTAAAACTATTCCATTTTAATGACAAATGTGTGTTATTCATTAATCAAAATATATAGAATGAACACCAATAATTCAATGCCCTAACATAAACATAAACTATGGATCCTGGGTGCCAATGATATGCTAATGCAGATTCATCAGCTGCAACAAATGCACCACTTTAGTAGCGGACGCTGATAGTGGAGAGTCTTAGTGTGAGTAGGGGCAGATGCATGTGGGGATCTCTGTATTTGCTGTCCAACTTTGTTACACTAAAACTGCTCTAAAATTAACTCCTAGAAATAATATACACAAATATCTTCCAAATAAGTATAGTTGGAATAAAAGACAAGTGCCTTGACCATTGTACTATCTAGTTCCCCATTTTAATTTTATTATTATTTACCTTTGATTTATTAATATTAGGTGCTTTACAAACTGTTAGCTAGTACCATGTATTATTTTTCTATAACAATACAATTGTAAACTTGCCTAATTTTTAATTAAAATATATCTACAGCATTTTAATCTTTAAGATTTTTAAAAAGAGGTGCTGGAGCGATAGCACAGTAGGTAGGGTGTTTGCCTTGCATGTAGCTGACCCAGGTTTGATCCCCAGCATTCCATATGGTAACCCGATCACCGCCAGGAGTAATTACTGAGTGCAGAGTCAGAAGTAACCCCTGAGCATTGCTGGGTGTGACTCAAAGAGCAAATATAAATAAATAAGTAGAGGATGGATGGATGGATGGATGGATGGATGGATGGATGGATGGATGGATGGATGGATGGATGGATGGATGGATGGATGGATGGATGGATGGATGGATGGATGGATGGATGGATGGATGGATGGATGGATGGATGGATGGATGGATGGATGGATGGATGGATGGATGGATGGATGGATGGATGGATGGATGGATGGATGGGGGGGGGGGATGGATGGATGGATGGATGGATGGATGATTGGATTGGATGGATTGGATGGATGGATGGATGGATAATGGATGGATGGATAATGGATGGATGGATGGGTGGGTGGATGAATGGATGGGTGGATGGGTGGATGGATGGATGGGTAGAATTTTTAAAAATATAAAATCTTCTATAATAGTAGGCATTATTTATATTTATGTTACCATGATCCATAGTACAATTATACCGTTAGTCTTAAACAAAAAGTGATATCTGTGTTCAAGGATTCAGTGAGTGAAATGGGTGATCCTTTTCTTACCATTACTGTGCAAATATGCAATTGCTGATCCAAGACTTTGAATGATCCATTTGGTCTCATTCTCAGAGAAATGCCCTTTTTTATCCAGAATTTCCTTGAGTTCTCCATCCTCACAAAGCTCCATCACAAGGTACATTTCCTTAAAATTATATATTTAAAGAAAGAGAGAGAGCAATTTATATGGTGAGTAAAAAGGGAGAGGGACAGATGCAGAATGAACCCATCCATCCATATATACATGGGATATACGTAGTAGGGGAAGAACTAATGAACAATGGCAAATGAAATGAAGAGCAGGAGAACTGGCCTTTAGTAGGAAGTTTGCCACTGTGGGGGAGGAGAAATGAGTCAGGGAAGGAATCACTGAGACACGCACAGAGGAACGTGGTCTCTCTGATCAAGGACTGGAGGGACATGCTCTCTCTGCAGAGGGCTGGGTGCTGAAAGGAGTCAAAGTACATGCACCGATGGCCTCTCAGGACAGTGCTGCAAACCACTGTGCCTAATAGGGAAGGATGAAAAAGGCCTTGTCAATGAGGCAGCCTGGGGCGGGACACAGGGGACATCAGAGGATGAAAGTGAACACTGCTGAAGGCACTGGTGTTTACACACCTGAAACTTAATCATAACTAACTTTTTAATTTATGGCGACTTAATAAAAACATTAAAGTGAAAAGTGAGAAATAACAAAAGTGCAACTCTGGATTACTCTTTCTTATAAAATGCTCGAGTCTTAAACAGATGCAGAAAATGTTTATATTTCTCTCTCATTTGGAAACTGGATAAGAAGGCATTCCCTAGAATTACAGAAGTGTGGAAATATTACCACTTCCATTACAATCAGATAAAAATCAATCAGAAGGCAAGACATGTGGTTCTACCAGTTGCTGCCATGCAGGCATGGTCCTGAATAAGTCTCTGGAGATCTACAAATCAGAATGCCCCCCCCCACACACACAAAAATGACAGGGATGATAATCAGGTCATCTCCAATATCCCTTTCTTGACTTGGTTATTTTGTAATGCTATGATAACAGACTAACATGCTCTGAGCTATTTGGAAGCAAAGATTTTAAAATAGGCAATTTATGGTACTTTTAAAGTTTAGACTTTATTGTGTATTTTCCAACTTAGCTTCTTTACCACTAGCTATAAGACAGTTTCTCAGGTATATACCATACATCTCTAATTTTTAATTTTTTTTTACTTTTTTTTAGTTTATCCAAGATTTCTGGAATCAAAAGTGTTACGATTTATTTTTTCATGAGCTTTACCACCCTTGCACACCACACTTGCTACCTTTGAGGCATCTCGGTGGCTGGATAGAGAAGGGTGGAGGCCAGAGCACCCAGTCCTGCTGGAGATGGTGGAGGCCCGAGTACCCAGTCCTCCTTCCTGTTGCTTGGATTGTGGGAGGTACTGGAAGCAACCCTATTCAGAGACTTTGGAATTTTACTTTTCAACAAATTTTACATGTCATGAAATATGACTTATTTTTTCTTATATTTCCCAAAGTATAAGAAAGTTAGCTTATAGCCACAAAACTCTAGTTATGTGCTGACTTATGTTTATTAAGCATAGATATGAAGTAGAATTAAGTCAAGAGGTAAAGAAGAAAAGTACATGGAAAAATACCTAGGAGTAAGAAACAAAAGGGCTTAGAATAGATTAGAGTTTGAGTAGTAAAAAGCCATGGACAAAATACCCATCCAATATTTTCTGTTTTCGGTAATACCACTTTAGTTATTTCAACAGTCATCTTTTGAGTCAAAAAAGACTCACAGTTCGGGTATGGCCCAACACCCCTTACCCCCCAACTTCCTGCCAAAAGAAGACTCACAGTCAACTGAAATGCAAATATTTTAAATAAATATTGTTATTAGGTACGCAATACATTTCACATCTCCATTCTGTTCTGTAGTACTGTCACTGTCACTGTCTTCCCATTTATCTTCGATTTGCTCTAGCGGGCACCAGTAACATCTCCATATGACCTGTCTCATGCAAGTAGAGCCCAAGGGAACCTGCTTGCTCCAGGAACATAAAGAGCCTCAAACCATTCCATCAGGTCATGGGAATGAGGTCTATAATTGTTACTGGTATCTGGCATATCAAATACGACACGGGTAGCTTGCCAGGCTCTGCCGTGTGGGTAACATACTCTTGTAGTCATCTCAAAATCCAGCATTTATTGATGAACCGTGCAGCAACAAGCAGCCGCGCGAGCCGGGCTGTGATAGGCTGGTCTGCTGGGTGGAGTTCTGACGAGGAGGAGGTCTGGATGTGGAAAATGGAAGCCCTCATGGAGTGGGGGTCGTCTGGCTTGTTGTGAGGCTCTGCTGGGGTGGTAGGCCAGGGCTAGAACCTGTCATAGCTCCGGGCACCTCATGAGTGGCTGGGCACAGTGAAAGTCAGTAGCAGCTCAGCCTCATGTCTGTCTCTGGATCAGCATACCTGGGCCAGATTAAAAAGACTGCAGCAGGGTGGATCTCGATGAGCCGGGCTGTGATAGGCTGGTCTACTGGGTGGAGTTCTGACCAAGAGGAAGTCGGATGTGGAAAATGGAGGTTCATGGAGTGGGGGTCGTCTGGCTTGTTGTGAGGCTCTGCTGGGGTGGTGGGCCAGGGCTAGAACCTGCCATCCCTCCCGGGCACCTCATGAGCGGCTGGGCACAGTGAGAGTCAGTAGCAGCTCTGCCTTATGTCTGTCTGTAGTACTAGGGTTTTTTTATTATTGTTTTAAGATTTGGGGATTTGATTCTATTCTAAGATCAGTACTAGTGCAAGTTTGTACAATCTGCAAGCATGGAAAATAGAAAGATAAGGAGAATGTCCTACCTTCCTGTAGTCAAAATTCTTGTTCACTAAGCCTCATTATGCTTCAGAATTTCAAAATTAAATAATTCTGCAAAGTCTAACAAAACAATAAGCTATTGAACTTGGTCAGACTTTTCCCCACTAACAGTACTATAGGGATCACTGAGATAAAAATACAGGTGAACTATTTGAAAATAATTGGAAAAGGCAAAGCTAACAACTTAAATGATCAATTTTAAATATGCAAGTTATAAAGTTATATCAATACAAGTTATTAACAAGTATGCTTATAATTATAAAAAATAATTTTGTACATCTGGAGAACATTTGAACTCACAAACTACAACAAAGACTGAATATTCAGTAGTTGTACTATGACCTAAGAAGCTAACATTAATTTTTAAGATAGCTTTAGTGGCAGGTTTAAGCAGTATTTATATGAGTTGAGGGAAACAGGGTAGGAATATCTGATCTATATGAATAAATGGCAAGCAATACGTTATCTGGACTCTGCGTCCACTTGTGCCCAAGATGGAGTAATAGCAAGACTAGACTTGCCCTTCCTCCTACAACTTAGGGAATAGACAAAGGCAAAGGGCTAGAGTGCACAAATGACAGGAAACAGGCCCTGATTCAATTTCTGATACTGCATGACCCTCCCTAACCAGCACCACTGGTGATAAGCCTGGTGGGCCCAGCACCATTGAGCCCATGTGGTACTATATCACTCCAGCCTGAGTGCTGAACTGTCAGGTTCACACAGGCAAATTTAGTACCACTGGCAATGTACTCTAACCCCCACATACAATTTAAGAGCCCCCAACATGAATAACATACATATAACAATATTTTCATATATGAGACAACATGAGATAGTAACCCAAGAAAAATGGAAAAAATATAAAATGGATACCAGAGTAATCCTAAATTATCTGGATTTAGTAGCTTAATAAAGTCTGGAGAATTTCTAGACCAGAGAGCAGAATTTGAGCAAGCCCAGCAATCTCCGACTTGAGGAGATGAAGCTGAGTAGTCCAAGAAGATTGAGATTGACAGTTCAAGGACAGATTACAGCAGAGGGAGAAAACTAGACAGAACGAGTCTGAAGATTTTCAGGGTTTCTCCTTAGCTCTTCTGCAGAGTACTAATAAGTATATGGGTATAAGGAAATTAACTGAAACTGGAGGTGGGGGTATGCATGAAAAGGAAGAGGAAACTCTCACTAAAGTTTACACAGCCAGGATTACGCGGCCAAGGAAGAATTCGCATTCCTATTAGCCAGAGTGGAAAATATTATCATTATGGGCATGGGTCCATACAAGAATCTTATAATATTATTAGAAAAAAATTATCCTTAGATGAAAGACTTCTCTGGTACCACCTAACAAAGCTTAACACAGTTTCAAAAGTCCCAAACTATCTACGTAACTTAACTTTCCTGGAAAGTTCAAGAAACTATAAGAATAAGGGAAGTATTCATCATCCCATTAAAAATTAACAGGCACATAAATAAGCAAAAGAGGGCCGGATTATTCCTGAGAGAGCCGAGAACCCCTGAGCTTGCGGGTGACCCAAAAAAAAAAAAAAAAAATAAGCAAAAGATTTTGGTAAATTCGGTGAATCTAATAAACTCACAGATTTGATGAATCCTATGCACAAGAGGCAGGAAGAAAATGACACAAAGGCAGAACATAACCAAATTAGCTGAAAATGATAATAAAGACTAAAACTTAGATGATTAGCTGTCAACAATCAAATCACAAAAGAGTAGAAGAGACTATTAGAAAAGTAAAAGAGACTTTTGGTATCATTTCCAAAAGCTGTTTCCCTATAGGATAACTGTGATCGTCAGTCATTATTAAGCTACTAAGCATTCCTAATGAATTAAACATAATGTTATCACCCAATTTGACTGTTATTGCTTTAACTGTTATTGCTTTAGAAGTTGACAAGAGACATCAAGAACAGTTGCTAACAATGAGAGAGAAGATTTATATCTTTCTCATTTAAATTTTAACCATCAAATAATATTCTAATGGGGAAACCAAGAATCAAAAGAAGAGAAAAGTCACTTCTAAGAAAGTTTTAATCATTGTTTAGCTATGTATGAAGTTGTCAACTTTTAACTTTTTTTCAACATGCCATTTAGAAATATTACAAAAGACATTTATCTATTCATGAGATACCCAACTACAAAATTTCAATAAAGTCTTGTGGAATGCTCTCACCAATCTCTAGTGTTAGACCAGGCCAATGATATAATCAGGTGCATCCGGAGGGAATGAGATTCATTTTGTAGACTAATTTCAGAATGCAGCACCTAATAAAGCCTTACCTTAGAAGTCTCAAACACTTGTTCCAAATGTATGATGTGTTCATGTTTCACACTTTTTAAGATGTTCACCTCCCGTTCAAGTAACTTCACGGCACTGCTTCCAGCCTTAAATAATGAGGAAATATAGCTACATGATGAATGTCACTATTATAAAGCTCAATTTAAAAGTCAGTTACTTTATATTTTTCTCAACATTTTCTTGAGATGCTTCCTTATCAAAAAATAATCAAGAACCTTTGCCTGGACTCTCCAGAAACCTGGCGCCCATCCCCATCCCACCACATATATACTCAGCCCCAATCTATCAATCCCCATGTGTGCTACTTAGCCCCTCCTAATGTCCACTAGTCTCTACTCCTCCCTGGTGAGGATCCATGCTTGGACAACCCCACTATCTTCCTGAACCCCCACATGGAACTTCTGCCTAGTTCTCCACCTTTGGAGGGAGCTGCAACCTCAGACATACTAATAAAAAAGAGGAAGAAGCTCATCTACATTAGTGGACAATAACAAACCCAAGCACAGAAGTTCTCTTTAATCTCATGAATGAGAATTTCAAAATCACAGTGATTAAGATCACTGCTGAAGAAAACAATAGAGGAGAATTTCAACAATGGAGAAGAAAATATGAGAACACTCTAAATAGGAATTACCAAAATAAGACATTGCTAATCTGAAGAACATAGTAGGAAAAAGGAATTCAATAAAGAAAATGAGTAGAATGATAGAAACAAAAGAAGAAATCAGTAAAACAGAAGAAAAATGCAAGGCTTTCCAAAAAGAACAAAAAAGAATGACTAGAAATGAAGAAAATACCATAGAATAATGGAACAGTCTAAAGAGAAATAACTCCAGGTTTAACAAAACAAAAGAGAAGGAGAAAGAGGTTTTGACAACACTGATTACAGTAGAAAACTTTACCAATTTGGAGATCAATTTAGATGGCCAAACTAATGCTCAGAGAATAAACAACAAAATAAACCAAAACAAAAAACACAAGACACATTGTAACTAAATTGGCAAGACCCAAAGAAAGCTATACTAAGGGTAGCAAGAGCAAACCAAAAAAAATATGTATAGGGAGCCCCATCAAATTCACAGATCTTTTGAATGAAACTCAACAGGTTAGACAGAAATGGCATGATATATTTAACACACTGAATAAAATGAGCAAACAGGCACAAATATTTAACAGTGAGGTTAATATTATAGTTAAATGGTATAATACAAAATCTCACTGATGTGCTAACAATTGTCAAAAGTACTAATACCAACCTAGAACTGAGCATTAAATACAGGCAAAAAGATACACATGACAACCCTTTAATGTATGTTCTGTAATCCATAGTCTGGAAGGGAAGGAAAAGAAAAAGAGATAGAAAGGGAAAGAAATAAAGAACCTGCCATGGAGGCGGGCTGGGGGTGTGGGGGAGGGAACCAGGGACATTGGTGGTGAGAGATGGGCACTGGTGGAGTGATGGGTGCTGGAACACTGTATGACCAATACCCAAATATGAACATCTTTGTAATTGTATATCTCACGGTGGTATAATAAAATACTTATTTAAAAAAAAAACTCACTGACAACAACTGAAGAAATTCTTGGTCATTAAATGAGCCCTGAGAAAAAGCACTAAATACTTTCATGTAAAAGGCTAATCAAACAAAGTCTAACTAAAAAAAAAATCATTCTATATTAAAAGATGGTATTAATTTAATTTTTCAATAATATTGTTAAATGTCGTAGCCTCAACAAACAAAAGGTACAGAGAGGCTGGAAGAATCAGAAAAAAATTGAACTCAACTTCTCCCATTGACAAAAGACCCATCTTAATTGTCATAAGTATAGATTTAGCATAAAAGCCTGAAACAATTGTACAGCAAAGAGCAGGCTTTAAAAAAATTTTTTTATACTTATTTCAGAAAAAAAAATCTACTTCAATTTAAAAACAGTAGACATGGACATTGTATAATAATAAAAAGGATGACTAAATCAAGAAGACTTTATACTTATTAGCACGGATCATTAAAATCTGTAGAAAAACTTGCTAGTCTTAAGTAAAATAACAATAGCTAACAGAACAGCAGTAGGAGACTTGAATACCATATTTTCATCACTGAATGGCTCAACCATCCACGAAAGCCTAGTACAAGTTCTTCCCTAGTGCTCATGAATCACTCTCATAAATATACTAGATGCTGAGACACGGTACAAGACTCCACAAAATAAAGAAAATAGGAATTATTTTCTTTTAAATAGTCTCTCAGATTATAATGGCAATTGACAATTCACAAATGTCAATTCAAAACTGTTTCTAGAATACATTGTGAAAATCACAGGATGGAGTTTACAGGATCTAGACCTCAGAGGAGTCTTCAGTGATAAAACCGAAAGCCAAAATAACCTATGGGACATCATCAAATTAAAAAACTTTTCCATAGTAAAAGAAACTGGCCTAAAAAATGACACTCCACTGATTGGGGGAAAATTTCATACATCATTCACCAAAGAACCAGAAAGCACGCTTGAAGTTCAACAATAGCAACAAAACTTTACTCCATCATAAAAGGGAGAATTGATAAACATATAGTTCCTCAAAGAGGAATGTACAAAAGTGTTCACCCAACTGAGTATCAGGGGATCACGGAAACTCAAATGAGAATGAGAGAGCCAGAAAGAGTGTATTAAAGAGGGTAGGGTGCTTGCCTTGAACGTAGCCAACCTGGGTTTGATCTCCGGCACCCCACATAATCTCCCCCCCAACTCTGCAGAAGTGATTCCTAAATACAGAGTCATGGATTATAGAACATACATTAAAAGGTTGTCATGTGTATCCTGTTGCCTCTATTTAATGCTCAGTTCTAGGGAGGTTGGTGGTGGGAGATGGGCACTGGTGGAGGGACGGGTGCTGGAACACTGTATGACCAAAACCCAAATATGAACTTTTTAATTGTATATCTTTTTATTTGTATATATCATGGTGGTATAATAAAATACTTAAAAAATAAATAAAATGATAAAAAAAAAAAAACGCCCAATGGAAAAGTTCTGAGATAGGGTCAATAGGAGTGTGATCTAAAGTTTCTGGGGGGGGCAAGGGAGGAAATCTTGGAATAAATGTGTAGGTACAGCATAATCTGATGGGGCCCTGTTAAGATACAAATAACTTTGAAAAATAACATGAAAGTTATTTTCATAAAATTTTATTATGCATATTTTTCCTTTGTCCATTTTTTAAGCAGTGGAGATTACCCAAGATCTCACACATGTAAAATAAAGCTGCTCTACTACTAAGTTACATTCCGGCCACCTTTGTGGAATTTTTTAGTTCATAAAAGTCATGCCCTTTCTTGTACTAGTTCTATAAATTTTTCATAACAGTATTCTTCTTGCCTTCAAAAAATTATTAAAAGTTTAATACATTTATTTATATTTCCTTAAAAACCATGGTGAGTTTTCCCAGTGTTTTCTTGTATATGGTTTGTACATTCTGGTGTAATCTTGAGGTCTTTAACTTACTTTGAAGTCAAACTATCACTGTTTGCAGACAACATGATACTATACATTGAAAACACTAAAGACTCCACCAAAAAATGTAAAAGACCCCAAAAGCTTTTAGAAATAATAAGTTAGGTAGTCGTAAAAGAAACTGAAGCTATAATAAAGACACCCAACTGAATAATAAAATATTTTCACAGAATACATTAGATAGAAGTTTGATACCTAAGATCTATGAGGTATTCACTAAACTCAACAGCAAAAAAATTCAACAACCCATGCACAAATGAGGCAAAGAGATGAAAAGACACTTTCCAAAAGAAAACAAACAGATGAGCAACAGGTATATAGAAAAGTGCTCACAGTCACTCATGATTAGGAATATGTAAATCAAAACACACAAATCTGAACAAATGGTACATAGTCTGGAAACTGTTGGTGGGGTTATGGGGGAGAAGGGAACCCTTGTCCACTGTAGAAATGTCGTCTGGTTTAGCCTGTATAAAAAGCAATATGAAGAGCTCTCAAAAACAACAGGACTAGCAATCCCATAAGACTCAGTTATACACTTCTTGGCATCTATCCCCAAAACACAAAATCATTAATTTGAAAGAACATATGGACATCTCTGTTCATCACAGCACTTATTACAATAGCCTAGATGTGGAAACATATGTGTGTTTCCATATAAAACTGCAGGAGTAAAAGTGATATATATATGCATATATATACTTTTAAGGCTTACTCCTGTATTTTATATGGAAACACACATACACACACACACACATATATATATATATATATGTTTCCATATATGTTTCCATATATATATGCTAGGAGACCAGGTTGGCCTCATGCAAGGCAAATGCCATATCCACTGTACTATCATTCAAGCCCCACCATTCTTTCTTTTTGATCAAGGTTATATAGAGACAGAGATAGAGATAGAGAGTATTTCACTACATGTTATATATATATATGTGTGTGTGTGTGTGTGTGTGTGTGTGTATGTATAGTGGAACACTATGAAGACATGACATGGGGCAGAAATGTCGCCTGGTTTAGCCTGTATAAAAAGCAATATGGAGGGCTCTCAAAAACAACAAGACAGGCAATCCCATAAGACCCAGTAATACACTTCTTGGCATCTATCCCCAAAATACAAAATCATTAATTTGAAAGAACATATGTACATCTCTGTTCATTATAGCACTTATTACAATAGCCTAGATGTAAACATATGTGTGTGTTTCCATATAAAAATGAGACAGAATACTATGAGACAGACATGGGGCAGAGCTGCTACTGGCTCTCACTGTGCCCAGCCGCTCATGAGGTGCCCAGGAGGAATGGCAAGTTCTAGCCCTGGCCCGCCACCCTAGTAGAGCCTCACAACAAGCCAGATGACCCCCCCACTCCATGAGGACCTCCATTTTCCACATCTGTACTTCCCCCTCGTCAGAACTCCACCCAGCAGCCCAGCCTATCACAGCCTGGCTCGCGCAGCCGCAAGCGGCCGCAAGGTTCATCAATAAATGCTGGATTTTGAGATGACTACAAGAGTATGCTACCTGCACGGCAGAGCCTGGCAAGCTACCCGTGTCGTATTTGATATGCCAGACACCAGTAACAATTATAGACCTCATTCCCATGACCTGATAGAATGGCTTGAGGCTCTTTATGTTCCTGGAGCAAGCAGGTGCCCTTGGGCTCTACTTGCATGAGACAGGTCATATGAAGATGTTACTGGTGCCCGCTCGAGCAAATCGACGATGAATGGGAAGACAGTGACAGTGATAACTCTATGAAACCTTAAAAAGAAAAGACAAAATTTACACCAACATGGAAGAAACTAGAGGATCTCCTGCTGAGTGAAGTCAATCAGAAGGAAAGGGATAGACACAAACTGATCTCCTTATGGCAGACTGAAAGACACAGTGAAGTAGCAATCACCAATTAAAGAAGACACAGCAACATAACTGATTCACACAACTAAGTTTGGGGCTGGGGGAGCTTGAAAGGCAGGGGCATTAGGGTCCTCAGAGGGAGGGGGGGGTACACTGGAGTTGGGTGTTGGTGATAGAATTATGTACATGGGAAACCATCATACCATCATTAGCAGTATCATACATCCACAGAACCTTGATCAAAAACAAAGAATGGTGGGGCAGGAAAGATAGTATAGTGGATAGGGTTGCATTCAGCCAACCCAGTTTCCCGGCATCCCATCCAGCTCCCCAGCATTGCCATAAGATATTCCTGAGTGCATAACAAGAAGTAACTCCTGTGCATTGCCTGATGTGGCCCAAAAATCAGATAGATAGATAGATAGATAGATAGATAGATAGATAGATAGATAGATAGATAGATAGATAGATAGATAGATAGATAGATAGATAGATAGATAGATAGATAGATAGATAGATAGATAGACAGACAGATAGACAGACAGACAGGCAGGCAGGTAGACAGTCAGACAGACAGACAGAGACAGACAGACAGACAGACAGAGACAGAGACAGACAGACAGACAGACAGACAGACAGACAGACAGACAGACAGACAGACAGACAGATAGATAGATAGATAGATAGATAGATAGATAGATAGATAGATAGATAGATAGATAGATAGATAGATAGATAGATAAAAATAAAGGGAAAAAAAGGAAAGAATGGAAAAGGGGGAGCAAGTTCAACTTTTGGTTTATATGTGCGTGTATAAGTAAAAAGAAAACTATTCAATGATATTTTTTCCACTAAGCCATTCATTATATCACTTTGTGGTAGCTTAAGTTAAAAAAAATCTACGAGGGCCTGGAGTATAGTACAGTGGGTAGAGCACTCATTCTTTACACTGATCCAAGTTTGATTCCTGCACCCCTTATTGTTCACTCTGAGCTTCACCAAGTGTGCTCTCTGAGCAGAGCTTGGATTACACCCTGAGCACTGCAGGGTGTGGGGGAGGAAATCAACTATAGGAAGGGGAATGGGTGGAGACTCCCAGGTGATTCTGAGGGGACCTAGAGCCTACACCCACTGTACTAAGCCCAGCAGTGCAGCTCTCACATCTCAGTGCTCAGATGGTAGTGCAGGGTTGCTCAGGTGCAGCAGTGTTTGGAGCCACCAGGCCCCACCCAGTGGGACTGGGGAGGCCATGTAGTGCTAAATTAGATAGGATCAAATAGTTTACACTCCAGTTCTTTAAATTACCTCCCTGCCCTCTCCTAATGAAGATCAGTGATTTTTATCATACTTCAAGGAGACATGGTATATAACTTGTTGTTTTGTTTCTTTTTGTTTTGTTTTGTTAGTTTTTGGGGTCACACCCAGTGTCAGCTCAGGGGTTACTCCTAGCTCTGCACTCAGGAATTACTCCTGGTGGTGTTTGGGGACCATATTGGATGTCAGGAATCGAACCTGGGTTGGCTGCATACAAGGGGAAATGCCCTCTGCACAGTACTATCACTCTGGCCCTATAACTTATTTTAAGTTGTTTTAAAGGCCTACTGTTTTGTAAATGGATTCTTATCACAAATCCAAGGAAAAGCAACATCATGTCATTTCTTTTTAAGCAGGCACAGACTTTTAAAAAGTTGATGAAATGATTAATATAAAGTTTTGTGATTCATTTCCCTGAAAGATAAGACCATTCTGCAGAACAGTAGTTCAGGAAAAACCAGTAAAATCTAAAGTAGATAGAAGCAAAGAAAATAGTAGCTGATGAAGAAGAAAATGTTAAACGGAAAGAGGGGGAAAAATAAACACTAGGCAAATGGGAGACTCAGAAGAAAGGTGAGGACAAGAGCAAAGACAGAATTCCTCAGCAGAGAGGGCAATCTATGTATGCTAGTAACCTGACCTGTACTTGGTGATATTCGTTATATCCATGCTATCCTTTGATTTTCCACATTGATCAAAAGAGTTCAAGAATGAATCCCTTCCCAGAACACTAGACAGCTCTCTTAGGAACAAGAGGTCTGTCCTGGGCCTCAGGGAGAAACTGCTGCCTGCCTCCCCAGCCCATCTGAGCCTGCGCATGCTGCTGCTGTGTCTTACCTTCTCTTTGTTCACTTTTTAATTGCCCATTTAGTTCCTTTTTCCTTGTCTGTAGCTTCAATGACCAGTCCAAAGCTCCCTTTCCCAATGTTCTGCCAAAGGTATAGATTTCCTGAATATAAAAAAAA
>JAJIBD010027339.1:0-13923 GCA_021461705.1 Cryptotis parvus
TGGCGATGGACTGGCGGGTGGTGCAAATGCTTTTCCTGGCTTCTGCTGCATCTTACATTATTTGCTCTTCTATCTTTGAGAGTCTTCTTTTGCCGCTTCTCTGCACCATTTAGTAAGCTTGGACGTTAGTATTTGGTCTCCTGAGGCTCGTGCCTTACCGTTGGCGAATGAGCTCAAGGAGTTTCTGAAAACAGCCATCCTTTTGTGTCTTTTTCTCTCAGCATTCTTTGCACAATCATGGAGGTGCTCAACCAGCGGTTGTATTCTTCATCAATGTCGTAATGGTGGTATCTTCCCATGTTGCTGCTGTGGCGCCAAACAGTTCCCAGTGGTTGTTCTGGCAGTTCTCTTCTTAAACTTTGCGGCCTTTTCTCCCTTTGGGGAAGTAAATTTTGCACGAGGAGGCGGTGGTACGATCCTGTTTAGGAATTTGGCGGGCGGCGACATTGGTCAGACATAACCGTCGTTGAAAATGGTGTGGTCAGTTTCATTGTGGAACTGTCACGCCAGGAAATTCCCCATGTCCAACGTTTTGCTTCAGCTTCTGAAACTGCGAGTTCCCATGAATGGTCTTGGTGGACATGATGAACTCAGATAGTCCTCACCCTGTTATTCCATTCTAGACCATAGGTCCCGATGTAGAGTTCTTCAGCCGATCTCTTGGTCCTATCTTGGCGTCAAATTCACCGACTATGATCTTGTAGAAAGTGTGATCTTTGTATAGAACTCACTCAGTTGCATGTAGAATTTCTAATTTCATCTCCTTTGTATGTGGATGTTAAAGCGTGAACAATGAAGATAGAAATTCGCTACGAGTGGGCCACATCTTCAAGTGTAATTGTCCGTTTCGGTTTGTTAGGCATTCAAATGAATCAATGTTTGGCCATGTTACGTGTTGACAAGGACACCACGCCACCCAGCCTCTCTGTTACATGTTCCAAGGAACAATTCTTCTCCGGTGTCAAATACAGCATAAGTACTGGAGCGCCTCCTGCGTCTCAGTCAGACCAATGATGTCGGTGCTTGATCTTTAGCGCTTTGCCATCAGATTCTCAATATAACTGCGATGCCACAGTACGTGCATGAAAGTACAGAGTGGTCATTTAGTTACTTCATTTTGGCAGCCTAGGATGGCCGTGAAATTTTATCAGGCACTCCTTGTTCCCTTGCTTACTGCTGCCGTAGTAAGGGCTCTTTTAGGGTCAGGAAAATAAACATTTCTGTTACTAGGATTGGCACTCTCAACCACGCATCAGGACAGCTTACCAGGCTCTAGCCATGCGAGCTATACTCTCATTACTTTGTGAGGGCCTCTCAGAGGGCGGGTGAAATATTGACGGTAAATTTGGAGTGTAAATGCCACGAAAAGCTGGTTTCTGCTCTGCAGGGTGTATCTGTCACTTGGCTCTTAACATTCCTGGGCTTGAAATACTCTCCTCTGAAGAATTGGGTCTCTGCAGGGGTGGGTCCTTGTAGGCTGGGTTTCTCAAAGTTAGGTATCAAATATTTTTCACATTCAACTGATGTATTATATTTTCTTTTCAAATGACTACATACATATTTGGAACTTTACTCAGTGTAAACTTCTAATGCAAGCTATTTGGCAGCTTATACATCAAATCTCTTAGTGGGCTCGATATGTTAGATCATATCGGCTCCAGTGTAGCCTCCATTGAGTGCACCAGACTGAGAGCAAATGACCATTTTAAAATGAACTAAGAATCTAACGAGGAAGCAAAATGTAAGGACTCACCATTTATGTCTGAGGAGCAAGCCAGTAAACAGAACTTGCTCTGTAACTTTTTTTCTCATTTAGAGGTGAATGTAGAATATCTTTCCGTTGATTGTCTTGATAGAAGTATCACTTGTATCACTTGTCTTCCCGTTGATCATTGATTTGCTCAAGAAGGCACCAGTAACATCTCCATACATCCTGTCACATGCTAGTGTAGCCAAAGGCATCTGCTCCAGGAACAAACCATTCCATCAGGTCATGCGAATGAGGTCTATAGTTGTTACTATAATTGTCAATTTGCATTTGGCATACCAAATACGACACAGGTAGCTTGACAAGCTCTGCCATCTGGGTGAAATACTTGTGTAGTCACCTCTAACCTTGAGCATTTATTGATGAACCACGTGGCCTAAAGCAGCTGCTGAAGCCAGGCTTAATCAGCTCTTCTGCTGGGTAGAGCTCTGAGGGAATGGAGCTTCGAATGTGGAAAATGGCACCCCTCATGGTGTGGGGGTTCCTCTGGCTTCTGGTGACATTCTGCTGGGGTGATGGGCCAGGCTAGAACCCATCCTCTCGGGTGCTTGTGATCAGCTGGGCACAGGGAGAGCGGTAAGAGCTCTGCCCCATGTATGTGAGTCTCTGGATCAGCATACCTGGGCTGGGTTTGAAAAAAAAAACTTCTGTAGGGCAGGTCTCTAAAAGCAGGACTTGTGATCAGCTCTTCTGCTAGGTGGAGCTCTGATGAGTGGGGAGTCTGGAGATGGAAAATGGCGGGCCTCATGGGCCATCCTGGGCCCCATCTTGGGGCCTATGATAGAAGGAACAGGGGATAATTGACACTGACATACAAGCCAGTGTTTTTCGTTATAACTAACTTCAGATTAGAAATATTTAAACTATGCTGCTTTGTTTAAAAAATTCATAAAAACGAAATTCATTAAAATAAAGGAGGCAGTGAAAGAAAAAAGAGAAATCATATCTGTCACAACCAGCCTTTGGGAATATTTAGTCATTTCATTAGAGGCGTAATTGCTTGACTGGTCTTTTTGTTTTCTTAAAAAAAAAATATCTCAGTGGTGTTACTCTGTTGGAAATATTGTAGTCTGACATGGGCTTTTTTCCCTCATAAATTCCAGATAAAATGATTGCATTCAACCTGCAGTACTACAGTTTTAGTATAAATACTATTATAAATACTATGGTCTATTTTCTATAGTTGTTATGGAAAATGTTGGTGTTTGCATAAAATTCCATAAAACAAACAAATATAGGTGAAGTAAAGCAAAATTAATACAATTCAATAACAATTATTCTTCTTTGATTTAGAGATTTTCACTGCTAATTCATATTCTAACTGAATAGAGGATCATTTTCAAGTACAAGTCTGAAATTAATCAGGCATCTGATTTTCATTTTATTTGGTGCCAGTTTTTAGTCTGAAACTAAGTTTCCCTTTTTATTAGATTTCTTCTATAGAAGAGTTGCATACGCAATTAAAAATTCCTTGATTTCCATTTCTATCATTCTTCTGCCCTCATTCACTGATATGAAAATAGATCATGTTCTTTAAACCAAAACACGCTTCCATTTTAGATTTCATAACTGAATCCACTCAGCCAACATTTCCTCTCAATTATACAATGGCTGATTAGATGTCATTTACAATATTTTCACTTAATTTTGGAGATGCTATTGAACACATTTCATAATTATAATAAAACAAAATATTTTTTAAAATTGAGCTAGAATTATGGTTTCTTCATTCTCTGTGTAATATTCTTTGAAACAGCCAGTTTAATAACATGTTCAAAGAAAGAGTTTCTAAGTTTAGCATTATGGAAAAATAAAGGTCTCACAGTATCCACTGTAATAAGGAAGCTGGAGAGAAAGAGAAGGAGAGAGAGAGAGAGATAAAGAGACAGAGTCAGAGACAGAGAGATAGAAAGTGAGATACAGAGAGACCAGAAAGAAAGACACAGAAAAAGAGACAAAGAGGCTAGAGAGAGACTGAGACAGAGAGACAGGTGGGAGAGAGGTGGAGAGACAGAAGGGAGAGAGACAGACAGAGATAAAGAGACAGAGGGAGAGAGAGATCTGCTGAGATATATAGGTTCCTAGTTAATCGCTCAAAAATATTCCACCTATTTATTTGTTTTTTGACAATTACAAAAATGTTCATGTTTGGATTAAAGCCACCCAAACATGGCTTTTTTCATTAGTTCTGTGATCTAAAATAAAATGTGCTGACTGGGGCCGTGCTTTCCAGTGGTAGGGCCTTTGCCTTGCAACGCCAGCCTGTGCCAGCCCAGGTTCAATCCTCGGCATCCCATATGGTCCCCCTGAGCACTGCCAGGAGTAATTCCTGAGTGCAGAGCCAGAGTAACCCTGAGCGTGGCTAGGGTGCCCCAAAAAAGCAAAAAAAAAATGCTGACTATATGTCTTATATTTGTTATTAAGGAAAACGATGAATTTATACTAATTTTGTAATTTAAGTTCTTATAGTTCTGGGTTTGAGACCAATTGTTTTTGCTTTAGAGTTCGTAGAAACCTTGGAAAAGTATACACACATCAATTATTTGTGCACATAGGAATGAAAGACACTTCAGTTGAATTGTCCCACTCTGTTCAGAAGTGAGTGAAGCTTTTATCTCTGAGTTTTGTCTCCTTATTCCAATTTATTTTGATAGATCTCTTTAGAGAGACCATTCAAAAAAAAAAACAAGCCAATCTGTTTAACCAGTCTGACATTAAGAAAATTACCTTGATTATGACTTAGCAGTCATTTATTCAAATGCACTCCAAAACGTATTTATGCCATTGTTGCATCAAAACCAAAAAAATTTCTTTCTGGGGTTCTTAGAAAAGACACTAGATATAATGTGAAGATTTATTAAAAAATAATGTACCAGAGCTGGAGCAATAGTACAATGGAAGGGCATTTGCCTTGCACGCATCAGACCTGGTTTACACCCCCAAAATCCCATAAGTTCCCCCAGCACCGCCAGTAGTAAGTCCTGAGTGCAGAACCAGGCGTAAGCCCTCAGCATTGCTGACTGTGAACCCCCAAAAACAATGTACCTGGGAAGGGGAGAGAACAAAGCAGCACTGTCTTGTGCGCAGATGACCCTACTTCCATATTCAGTACAATGCAATTTCTAAGCCACTGCAGGGTGACTCCCGGTACAGAGCATGGCAGAAGTCCCAAGAACCACCAAATGTGCTAAACATGCCCCCTAAAACTGCCCTATGCTTGACAATAGGCAAATAGGTGTAGAGAGAATATTGAAAGTTGAAATCGTGTAATTGTGAGTGTATGGTTCATTTTATATCTGTGCTATCATCACAATATCTCATGATTTCTGTTGTTTTCATTAATTCATACTCCAACCTGCTAATTTATCAGGGGTGTGCTACAGCTCACATAATTGCTTATGTCGCAACACAGTGTTGTAAAATTTATATCAGAGAAAGACAGCAAGAAAGTTAATGAACTGTGGGAGAAAAAGAAACAAAAAAATGTACAACAAATATTGGTGCTGTCCACTGCCCATGCCTGGAAATGTCCACTTCACTGAAGAATTTCCTGGGCAGAGCCAGTGATTTTATTTCATATTTTAAAAAAAATGTTTTAAATTATATTATTTTTTCCTCCCCTTTTCTCCGTTGTCAGTTTAGTAGTCATTTTGCTATGACTTGCACACAGGGCTTTCACACTTACTGTTGGGGCTAAGTGGGCTCCCCAACAGATATTGGGCTTCAGCTGGTCCCTAGCTTCATTCAGGGCCAACGACTATTCCCTGCAATTTATAGACAAAGACACAGGTGCTAGAAAGTCTGAAGCTCTTAGTTTAATTTCTCTTCACTCACTCCTCACTCCTCCTCACTCAATATGCACACCACCCCACACACCAAATTTGCTCAAGATATATACCTTACAAAAGAGATAGGGAGTTACAGGATGTAATAGACCTTAATCCCACTACCCATTGCTCACTAAAGCTGATATTTAGATTTTTATAGAGTATGCCTAGTAAAATTTTGACATGCCTGATCCTGGTCATTGGATGAAAACTTCTGCGTAGCTTGGTGAAGCCCAATGGATGCTCCCCTTGGGTGTTCCTGCTTCTGCCTGACCTTGTCGAGATTGACAGACAGGTCTTCAATAGTGTTTCTCAGCCTTCTCCGTAATGGGCCTCTATGTGTTTATTCCCTTTCATATTCCTCATCTGTTGGGCCACCCTTTGTTCACAGCCCTCTATCTCCTACTTGCAGCGCTGGGTTTTGTATTGTAAATGAAGGTTGTTTCTCTCTTTACTGTATGCCTTTTACATATGCTTGTGCTAGTAAAAAGGATTTTTGTACAGACACAGGAAGACAGTAAAGCTATGCATTTGTGATAGAGTTAATTGACTCTGAATTAGTTGCTCCTGGCATCCTTCATATTTCCTAACTTAAAACCTCAGTTGCCCTTGGATCCATTCTAATTCCTTAGACTCCAAAGGAGGGTCCCATCATAGAACCGAATAAACCAAGGATAAACAGTGAGAAAGTTACCCGGTCTCAACATGGGATGGATTAAATGTCCTAAAGCAATATTATAAGCTAAGAGTCAGTCATGGAACAAACTCTGTCGTGAATCAAAAAATAAGCAACTAATTAATCAAGGATCTTGATGGGATTAGGAAAAAGAAACCTGGCCAGGGGAATATAGTCGGGAATATACAATGATTGTGCCCAAGAATTGTCACCCTATAAATTTAATCCCGGTTGTAGATAAATATCCGTCTCTCTTACTGTGTTCATACAAAATGACTATAAATATTATTAGGCTGATTGTTTACCAGCTAATAAAAGGAGAGAACAGAAGGTAAGGACTCGACCCTTGTCCTGGGTAGGCCTTTAGCCCCCAGAGGAGATCTGTCTCTTAGGGGTGTCCCTGGAAGGAAGTACCTGGTCTCACCTCATTGTTTTGGGATTAAAGTCCATTACCTCTTGTAACTCCCTTCCCAAACTTTTGTAAGGTATATATCTTGAGAGAATTTGGTGTGTGGGGTGGAGTGTGTATGGAGTGAGGTGGAGTGAGGGGTGAGTGAAGAGAGATTAAAGTAAGAGCTTCAGACTTTCTAGAGCCTATGATCTTTGTCCATGAGTTGCAGGGAACAGTCTTTGGTCCAGAATGCAGCCAGGGGCCTGCTGAACCCCAATATCAGTTGGGGATCCCACTGAGCCCCAAAACTTATTTCCCTGAATATGGTTTATTACACAAATTCTATCAGCGAGCATCTGGAATATCCCTCGCTGAAAATGATGGTGCAAAGGACAGTGCCCTGCCAGTACCCGCACCTAGAGGATCATGTCTGGAACAGCTCCCCAAGAACATGCAGTGTCTGTCCTGTCAGTCTCAGCCTGTGTGACTGTGAGTGCAGTAGATGAACAACCCACACAATAATTGCAGCAGCAACACGCTAGCCTTTGCTCAGCCCAGCCTCTGAGTTGGCTGTTGTTACTGTTTCCATCCTTCCTTTTATATCCCTAAGTGGTGGCAATGCCAAGATTGAGAATGGATTTCCCATCTGCTGCTGTATCTGCCTGGAGTCACAGCAGTTGCTCTGCCTGTGAGATACCAAATACCTTGATCTCAGTCTGGGAGCCGGAGGGCTGAGGAGGAAGATGAGGACATGGGATGATGGTCCCTGTGTTCCATGCCACCCAATCTACCTACATTCAGTGAAGAACTCATTCCCATGGATGGTTCTACTCAAAGGAATCAATTTTATTCAGTCATGAACCCCCAAAAATCTTTTTTTATTTTAAAAGCATTATTAGCCTAGAACTGCCTGCAACAACCATGGCAACATTTCTAACGTAATAATATTGTTTATAAAACCATAGAAACCTTTCTAAAAGATGGAAATTATTTGTAACTTATCTCAGTATTTTTACTATGCCAATAATGTGACTTATAATTTCATAAAACATATATTTTGGCTATTATGGCAATCAGGTAGTTATTCAAATATTATCTAAAGCTTTCCAAATGGTGTCAGGTTGTTTTCTAAGGTTGTTTCTGATTACTAATTTTTTTGCACATGATGAAACACAACAATGATAGAACATGCAAGATTTGATAGCAACTATACACAACATTTAAAAACTAAAGTTTAAATAAAAGAAAATCAGATACTTCTGAATAAGTCACAGGTGCAAGAAATGCTCTGATCATCTGAAAGCCAGTATAGTCATTTAACTCTATTATATAGTTTTAATTGACTGTCTTTGGGAGAATTTCCATTTTCTATTTTCCTAAATTTGAGCTTAAGTTTGCATTGAGGTGACATTATGTGTGCTGTCTCATTCCATTGGAACTGATTCGTATGTCCTGGTGGACTGGAATTGTCTGGGGGGCAGTGTTCTGTGGTCAGACTCCCTCCTTAGCATCCCAATGAACTCTGGAGGAAAACAATCACTTCTCTTCCACCAAGTTTCAATATAAGGGGTCCAAGAAAAGTCAGCTGAACCGATGATTCCAGAACAAAAGGACTTAGGTGATGGAATATGTCAGTATATTCAGAATCAAGGTAAAACTTCCATCAAAGAATTATTCACAAACCTTTCCCCATTCTTTTTGCCTATGGGGATTCCTTGCTCAATAGCAGAGAAATCTCTAACATTATCCTCAAACTAACAAAAGTTCTATGACCTTCAATTTAACATCATGAACAGTGAAATTCATTCACCTAGTGCTTATAGATTGCATTGCAGTGATTTAATTTAGGGATGAATCAATGCCCAAAGTTTAATCATTAAAAGTTTAGAATTAGGCTTTTCTGATGCCCATTTACTGCTGTGTAATTATGATATTATTCTAATTCCATAGCTTATTTTTATCTCTCCAAGTAACCCCTGACTCATTAGCACTCACTTTCCATTTTCTTCCCACTCACAGCCTACAAACAGCTATTCCAATTTTATTTACATATTGTCTCTCAATCATCATCCTAATGATGAAGAAACTATGGACAATATATTGGAAATTGGGCAATGTAGGAAGTTAATTCATGGAAACTTTTGAACTACGCTTGCAGTAATTTTTCTATAAGTTGTAATTTATTTTGGCACAAAAACTCTTCTACATACTTAACCCCCTTCTTTTTGTATTTTAATTATTATATTTTCAGTTACTCTCTAATATAACATGATTATTTCGGAAATCATTATATAATATTTAGTTCAAATGTTATCAATAGGGGGTACAGTATTTAATAGATATTGTATATTAAATGTGCCACAATGATTTGCAAAATTCCCTTTGATGTCTATTCTCTGCCATTGCATGCTACATCTGGTCTGATCTTGATGATTTGACCAAGGCGGTGTTGTAGAAGTTAAATTCTGTGTGTTGACCTAGAGAATGTAGCAGAATTCAAAAGTTCTTTCAGTTTCTGTGTTCAATCTTTTAGTCTCAGTTGATGTCAGGCAGAGGGTCTGGGGTCATAGAATAACAGAAGAGAAGGTCCAGAGAGAAGTAACAGCTGGTGTGACTCCAGGCACCATGCATGATCCCTGGAGCCCCACCAGGAGTGATCCCCAAGTGCAAAGACAGGAGTAAGCTCTGGGTATGTGTCAAACACCATCCCCCTACTAAAGAGGAAAGAAATGGTAGCAAGGGAAGGGAAAATGAGTAGAGAAGGAGATGATGGGAAGAAAAACAGTGAGATGGGGTTAGGTAGCAGTAGGGTGAAAAGGTGAAATATTAACAGCATTCTCTGAGGTGTCTGAAAACTCTCTCCATATGGGCACGGCCCATATGTGAGCCCAGCAGAAGAGAAGCGAGGCGCTTTGAGTCTGGAAGGTCTGTGGTGATTTGGTAGCAGCTGCTCTCTGGACCCACACTGCAGAAATGGGCCGATGCCTTAGCATATCTCTCTATTACCACTTTCTGTGCATCTCTCAGTCTTCCCAAAACCATGAGGATTTAGAAATTTCGCAATACCGTAGCTCCGTAACCACTCCTTGAGTCTGTGTCTTTGACAGCACACACTGTGTCACTAGGATAGGACACTAGCAATATACCTAATTACATAATAGCTTTAAACATAGCACACACTGTTCCACTGTGTCACTAGAATAGGACACTAGCGATATACCCTAATTACCTAATAGCTTTAAATGTAGCACACACTGTGTCACTAGGATAAGAAACTAGTAATATACCTCATTACCTAATAGCTTTAAACATAGCACACACTGTTCCACTGTTTCACTAGAATAGGACACTAGTGATATACCTCATTACCTACTGGCTTTAAACATAGCACACACTGTTCCACTGTTTCACTAGAATAGGACACTAGTGATATACCTCATTACCTACTGGCTTTAAACGTAGCACACACTGTGTCACTAGGATAGGGCACTAGCATTATACTAATATCTTTTAACATAGTTCAACCTTATTGCCAAGACCAAAGATAAAAACCAATCTGTGAAGGTTGACGTTCTATTTGTACTTCTGTTTTAATGTTTGTACGTTGTTTATTCCTGAGCAGGGAAACCAGTTCCCCCAATTAACTATTCCTAGGGAAGGAGGCAAGACTTGTAATTCTACCTACAAAGGGCCACAGCTAGTCACACTGTCATGAAACTTAACTGTCTGGGGTCCTATTTTATGAAGAAATAATTACAGTTTTGTATTTTGTCGCTTATCAGGCAAAATAATATTGTGCAGTTTTTTCTGAAGTTGATTTATGGGGGAGAAACAGAAAATAAATCCTTCTAAAAGAATCTTTCTGGTGGTTTTCCTATTGCCCCACAGCAATGTGCTGAACTTGGCAACTGCCACAGCAAAGACTCAGACCACCCAAGGGGCTTGAGAATCTCCCCAGTCTATGCTCTTGTGTGTGTGTGTAGGGGAGGGGCTAGAAGTGAAAGCTGCATGGTTTTCTACACAAGGATGCACAGTATTCACATGTACAATCTTTGCATGCACTTTCTTCATATGGATCCAAGAAAACTACCAATGGTAAGTGCCAGAACCACCCGGAAGGATCGTGACTGTTGAACTGAGACTAGGACCTTCTTCCATAAGCTTGATTGGAAAATGACAGGATCACAGCGACCATACACAGAAGCATCTGGGCAAGGGTAGTGGAATTGGAGTGCTGAGGCGACCACTACTACATGCATGCCCCCAGGTGTTGTAAAGAACCTAAAGAATCAAACTAGTTCCAAGAAAATGAATGGCACACTATCACTATCACTATCACTTGTTGGGGCGTGCCCGGGTCCCCGACAGTGCCAGGAAGCGGGTTCCCTTCTACCCCGAAGCCGGCGAGGAATGGATGAAATGGATGAAAACTCAGGAATCCGATGCAGTTTTAAAAGGCTTTATTTATCACAGGTTCAGGCATAAAAATCAGCAAAAGGAAAAGCCCAGTGCTTAGGATTCCAGGCTAGAACCCCAGCCACTTGTAGGCCAAGATGGCGACCACCACGTTTAAAGGCCTTGTAAAAGGAGAAGACAAGACTTCCAAGAAGGGTGAGCGCTCACAAACAGAGAGCCCAAAAAAGAAGCGCCGAGAGAGGAAACCGGCTAATTTATACCCCTGCAACTCAGACCTTCCCTACCACTGTTATGGAAAGCAGGGAGGGTCAAATGCCCTTAGGAAATCCCTCCCTGCACCTCACCTAGGCCATTTAGTATGCTAATGTTTTGAGCCAAGATCTGCCTGGAAATGCCTTTATAGGGTAGAGAAGGGGGTTTCTGAGATGGCATGTCTCTGTACCAAAGACTAATACTAATGTCAGTTAAATATTTCTCCAAGCCTTCACAAGTCTCTTCTACTTCATTGTAGTTTTGTATTTTAGTTACCTTTGAGTATATCAGGGAGCCATGCTTGTTTGCTTGGAAGAAAAGAGCATTTCTCTCTGGTCTAATTACTTAGGGGTCCAACGTGGCCAGGCTAATATGCTGGTAAGATCTAGCTAGTCCCACGATGATTGTGGTAGCTTGGGAGAATATTTATACCAGCTAGTACAGCATACATGGTCAGATAAACTGCCACATTTAGACTACCCCTTATCTATGAAGTGATTTGCAGGAGGCAATTCAGAGCAGATGCAGCGGTCCTTAGGAGTCCTGCAACAATCACTATCCTCCCGTTGATCATCTATTTGCTAGAGCGGGCACCAGTAATATCTCCATATGTCCTGTCTCATGCTAGTAGAGCCCAAGTGCATCTATTCGCCTCCAGGAACATAAAGAGCCTCAAACCATTATATTAGGTCATGGGAATGAACTAATATAATTGTTACTGGTATTTGTCATATCAAATAAAACAGGGCAGCTTGCCAGGCTTGCCATGCAGGTGGCATACCCTTGTAGTCACCTCTAAATGTAGCATTTATAGATGAACCGGCGTGGCAAGCGGCCACACAAGACGGCTGTGATAGGCTGTCGCTGGGTGGAGTTCTGACAAGAGGGAAGTCCGGATGTGGAAAATGACGGCCCGATGGAGTGGGGCGCTCATCTGGCTTGTTGTGCAGTTCTGCTGGGGTGGCAGGCCAGGGCTAGAACTCGCCATCCCTCCCGGAGCCTCGGGAGCGGCTGGGCACAAGGAGAGCAAGTAGCTCTGCCCCCATGTCTGTAAGTCTCTGGTTCAGCATACCCCTGTCCCATCCAGGAGGCCAGGTGGACCCCCCCCACAAACTGTTCCCGCATTGTTCGCCATGATCCAGAGACACAGATTCATGGGGCAGTGCTGCTACTGCTCTCCCCCGTGGCATCCATCACTTGATCACTTGAATCCCGTTATTCATCGATTTGCTCGAGGGGCGCCAGTAACATTTCCATTGGACCCTATCACGTGCCAATGTAGCCCAATGGCATCTGGTTGATTCAGGGAATATGAAGAGCCTCAAACCGTTCCTTCAGGGTCTTTACAAGGAAGTCTGACCATCTTGTAGGTGGGCGGCCACGTGATCTTTTGACATCCCATGGGATCCAGTCGGTAATGGCTCTAGTCCAGCGGTTGTCTCCAAATCACATTACATGTCCAGCCCATCTGATTTTCGATGCCTTGGCAAACGAGACAGCGTCCCTGATTCTGGAATAGCGACAGAGGTCAGAACTCGGATTCCTTCACTCACTTGAGTGAGACGTGATATTCCAAGCATAGCTCTTTCAATGCCTCTCTGGGAGACCCGAATAGCATTCTCATCCTGCTTTCGTAGGGCCCAGGTCTCTGAGGCGTATGTTAATGCAGGGAGAACGGTGGAGTCGAAGAGATGTGCCTGGAGCCAGAGGTTCTTTGTCCTTTTAGCTATTTTTCTATGCCTTTGAAGGCATTCCATGCTGCTCTCTTCCTCCTGCGGAGCTCAGGTTTTAGGTCGTTCATCTTGTTGACTTCTCGACCTAGGTACACATAACTGCTGCATTCAGAGATATTTGTTCCATTGAGAGTGAATAGGGCCTCTGGAACTAGTTCATTCTTCATAAACATAGTTTTCTTTAGCTTCAGCTATAGACCTATCTTTCCATATTCTCGGTCCAAGTCAGCCAGCGTTTGTACCGCTTGGCTAATGTTTGGTGTTATTAGAACGATGTCATCAGCGAAGCGGAGGTGGTGTCGTTGTCGACCATCTATCTTCACTCCCATTCCTTCCCATTCTAATTGTCTCATGATGTTCTCGAGGGTGGCACTGAAGAGTTTTGGTGAGATGGTATCACCCTGTCGAACCCCTCTTTGTCATCAATGATCACTTCTTGTAGAATGGTGAGATCCTGGTGGTGAATCCGTAATAGAGCTCACGAAGGATCTTGATGTATTGGGTTTGAACACCCTGTTTGACTAGGGCTCGATGACTGCTTCTGTCTCCACAGAATCAAAGCCTTTCTGTAAATCAATGAATGTGAGACAGAGCGGCATCTTGTACTCCCTACAAACCTCAATGAGATTGGTTACTGTTTGGATATGGTCGAATGTGCTGAATCCTTTCCAGAAACCTGCTTGCTCGCATGGTTGTCCTTCATCTAGTGTTCTGCTAATCCTGTTCAGGATGACTTGTGTAAACAGCTTGTAGATGATGGACAACAGGCAGATGGGGCGATAGTTGCCAATGTCGTGAATGTCTCCTTTCTTGAACAGTAGAACTGTCCTGCTGGTTTTCCATTGGGAGTGGCACCAGCA
>JAJIBD010027340.1:0-21002 GCA_021461705.1 Cryptotis parvus
AGGATAATATTATAGAAATAATGAAGATTAAGATCACTTGATTACATGACATTTGATTTCCTGAGCGGGTGCCAGTAACATTTCCATTTGACCCTATCATGTGCTAGTGTAGCCCAATGGCATCTAGTTACTTCAGAAATACGAAGAGCCTCAAACTGTTAATTCAGGGTCTTGACGAAGAAGTTTCACCATCTTGTAGGTGGGCAGCCACGTGATCTTTTGACATCCTGTGGGATCCACTTGGTAATGGCTCTAGTCAGCGGTCATCTCCAAATCACATTACATGTCTAGCCAATCTGATTTTCGATGCGTTGGCAAACAAGACAGCATACCGGACTCTGGACGTGGACAGAAGTCAGAACTCAGGATTTCTTCTCTCACTTGAGTGAGGCGTGATATTCAGCATAGCTCTTTTAATTCCTCTTTGGGAAACCAAAATAGCATTCTCATCTTGCTTTCATGGGGCCCAAATCTATGAGGTGTATGTTAATGCAGGGAGAACGGTGGATCTGAAGAGATGTGCCCAGAGCACAAAGGTTCTTTGTCCTTTTAGTTATTTCTTGATGCTCCTAAAGGCATTCCACTCTCTTCCTCTTGCGCAGCTCAGGTTTTTAGATCATTCATCATGTTGACTCTTGACCTAGGTACACATAACTGTTGCTTTCAGAGATGTTTGTTCCATTGAGAGTGAATGGGGCCTCTGGAACTAGTTACTTTCTCATAAACATAGTTTTGTTGAGAGTCAGCTGTAGACCTATCTTTCCACATTCTCGGTCAAAGTCAGCCAGCATTTGTGCCGCTTGGCTAATGTTTGGTGTTATTAGAGCGATGTCATCAGCGAAGCGGTAGTGGTGCAGTTACCAACAATCTATCTTCACTCCCATTCCTTCCCATTCTAATTGTCGCATGATGTTCTTGAGGGTGGCGCTGAAGAGTTTTGGTGAAATAGTATCACCCTGCAGAACCTCTCTTTTTGACATCAATGATCACTTCCTTATAGAATGGTGAGATCCTGGTGGTGAATCCGTAATACAGCTCACAAAGGATCTTGATGTATTGGGTTTGAACGCCCTGTTTGGCTAGGGCTTCGATCACCGCTTCGGTCTCCACAGAATCAAAGGCTTTCTTTAAATCAATGAGCGTGAGACAGAGCAGCAATTTGTACTCCCTACAAACCTCAATGAGCTTGTTACCATGTGGATATGGTCGATTGTGCTGAATCCTTTTTGGAAGCCAGCTAGCTCGCATGGTTGTCCTTCATCTAATGTTCTGCCAATCCTGTTCAGGATGACTCAAGTGAACAGCTTGTAGATGATGGACAACAGGCAGATGGGGCGATAGTTGCCAATGTCGTGAATGTCTCCCTTCTTGAACAGTAGAACTGTCCTGCTGGTTTTTCCATTGGGAGGCACCTTGCATTCAGACAGGTAACATGTGAAGAGCCGAGCCAGTGTATTGATGAGTACTGATGGCAGATTCTTCAGGTGTTGGGCAGGTCTGACTTTGTCTGGGCCGGGTGCTGTTAGCTTCTTTACCGATGAAATGGCATGTCGGATTTCAGAAGGGAGAATGTTGGGAAAGACATATCCATCCTGCGGAATTTGGTATGTGGGCAGGTAGACGTGGCTATCAAAGAGAGCTGAGTAGAAGTCATAGATAATCTTCTCCATTGCCTTTCTGGAAGATGTGATAGATCCATCAAGATGTCAGAGGGCAGTCATCTTGATCTTATAGTTGGGGAAGGACAGGTGGGTGTTGCGAATGTTTTTCGGCTTCTGCTGCATCTTCCACTATTTCTCTCTTCTCTCTTTGAGGTCTTCCTTTATTGCTTCTCTGCACTGCTTTGCAAGCTTGGACATTAGCATTTGGTTGCCTGAGGCTCGCACCTTGCCATGTTGGTGAATGAGCTCAGAGTTTTTGAAGAAGGCATCCTTTTGTGGCTTTCTTTCTCTGGCATTCTTCCCACAATCATGGAGGTGCTGCACCATTTGGTTGTATTCTTCATCGATGTTGTCAATGATGGTATCTTCCCATGTTGCGCAATCGTGCCAAAGAGTTCCCAGTTGGTGGTTATTTTGGGAGTTCTCCTCTTAAACTTTGCAGCCTTTTCTCCCCATTGCGTGAAGTAGAATTTTGCAGGAAGGAGACGGTGGTCGATCCTGTTTGGAATTTTGGGATGACAGCGACATCGGTCAGGCAAAACCGTCTGATTGAATATGATTTGGTCAATTTCATTGTGGAACTCTCCACCAGGAGATTCCATGTCCAATGTTTCGCTTCAGCCTTCTGGAACTGTGAGTTCCATTAATGGTCTTGGTGGACATGATGAACTCAGATAGTCTCCCGCCCTGTTTGTTCCATTCTAGGCCATGGGTCCTGATGTGGAGTTCTTCAGCCAATCTTCTCGGCCCTATCTTGGCATTAAAATCACCGCCCAAGGGGCGAAGCCATAGCCCAGTGGGTGCGGGCGTTTGCATTGCATGCAGCCGACCGGGTTCAATCCCCAGCATCCCATACGGTCGCCCCACTCAGTGCCAGGAGTGATTCCTGAGCGCAGAGCTAGGAGTAACCCTAAGCATCACTGTCTGTGACCCCCAAAAAAAGCAAAAAAAAAATCACCCACTATGATCTTGTAGAAGGTTTGATCTTTTTCTAGAACTCCTCCAGTTCCATGTAGAATTTCACAATTTCTTCTTCCTTATATGTGTATGTTGTTGCATAGACAATGAAGATAGAAATTCCTGGCGTCAAGGCAACATCTCTTCAAATGTAATCATCCTATCCGGTTTGTTAGGCATTCAAATGAATTGATTTTCATGGCCATGTTTGTGTTAACAAGGACACTGACACCACCGATGCCTCATTTGTTGCATCTTCAAGGAACAGTTCTTTTGTGGTGTCAAAAACAGTGTGTTGCGATTGACATCTCCTCCTCTCAGTCAGACAAATAATGTCTTACTTGACCTTTTGCGCTAGCACCATCAGGTCGTCGATATATATGCTTCCAATGCAGTATACATGCATTTAAAGTACAGGCAGTCATTTTTAAAAATTTTACTTTATTTTTTTCCAATTTTATTTTTTTATTTTTTATTTTTACAATTACAAAGATATACAATTAAAAAGTTCATATTTGGGTTTTGGTCATACAGTGTTCCAGCACCCATCCCTCCACCAGTGCCCATCTCCCACCACCAAAGTCCCCGGCTCCCTCCCCTTCCCCCCCCCTAGCCCTCCTCCATGGCAGGTTCTTTATTTCTTTCCATTTCTCTCTCTCTTTCTCTTTTCCTTCCCTCCAGACTATGGATTACAGAACATACATTAAAGGGTTGTCATGTGTATCTTTTTTGGAGGCTGTCATTTAGTCCTTTTTTTTTTTTTTTTTTTTTTTGCTCTTTGGGTCACACTCGCAGTGCTCAGGTGTTTCTCCTGGCTCTTCGCTCAGGAATAATTCCTGGTGGTGCTTGGGGGACCATATGGGATGCTGGAAATTGAACCCAGGTGAGCCACGTGCAAGGCAAACACCCTACCCGCTGTGCTATCGCTCTGGCCTTTAGTCCTCCTTCGTTTTGGCAGCCTAGTTTGACCCTGAAATTTTATCAGGCACTCCTTGTTCGTCCTTCTTAGTGCTGCCATATTAAGGGCTCTTTCCGGGTCGGGAAAATAAACAATGTTATTACTGGTTTTGGCATATCGAATACACATCAGACAGCTTGCCATGCTCTGCCGTGCGGGGGTATACTCTCATTAGCTTGCTGGGCTCTCTGAGAGGGGCAGGTAGAATATTCATGGTAATTTGGAGATAAATTAAGATACCCAGTATTTGGAGAACATTAAGATACACAGTCAAATAGATAGCCCCCATATTATACTGTCATTCCCTCTCTCTTTAACACTGCCATGCAATGTCAATGTGTATGATATATAGAAAATAAAACAACTCTGACTACCTAGAGTGATAGTAACATTATTTAAAATGATTCAAACACAGTATCAGTGCCTGATCACCAAAACCCTACGTAATAGTTAGCATACATGCAACTTTCAGAGCAGAGTGTGAAATCAACTCTAACAAATCTCCCATAGCAACCAGAGAATCAACACCAGCCTTATAAGTAAATAGAGAGCTATAGTGCTTAGAGTACTTATAGCAGCAATTGACAAATGAGTCAAATATTTACCTACTCTACCTATAAATTTACAGTTGTTTTCATCTATAAAATTTTGAGGTTATTGAGAAAACAATTCTACAGAATATGTATGTTTTTGTGTGTTCATTAACTTGCAGCTTTTTTAGAGTTTGTTATATTTATCCTCGGTATAATTGCCATGAATCCTGTAATAGATTTCCTTAACTAATGTCTATTTTAGAATGTCTAAACCTCATAGATGATATATTGGTTAAGCCAACAAGGTAAATATTCTATCCCTGATCAAAGTGCAGTCACTAATATGTCTACTTTGTGTCCACTCAGGGATAATATATTAATTTTCACCTAATAAAGAATTATTTTTTATAGTTCACTCCTGAATCAAATTCACAGTAAATCACCATGGAAATCAGAACCACTTTGTTCACAATTATTTCTAAATAAAGATTTCCAGGAAAAAAGGGACTTTTACATATTTTAGTGATCTGTTCTCTAATTCATTCTTTAGACACTACTATACATAATTAAAAGGAATACAATGATGAATTTCATTTCTTTCCCTTATAAGGGAATGGAGTGGGGAGTCACCTTGTGTTTCTTAGGGGGTTACTTCTGGCTCTGCATTCAGGGATTACTCCTGGAGGACTTAGGAGAGGGTAAGTGGGGGGTTAGGGATATAACCAAGGTCTGTCTCATGAAAGGCAAGTACTTTACTTCTGTATTTCTCAGGCACCCATTTTCTGCCCAACTCTAACTTTTTGTGGTGAAAGATATGACTCATTTTTTCTTCCTTCACTGAGGACCTCCAGGCTCTTTCACACCCATAGTGGTGAAAGGTTCACTTGACTTTCATTCTGGAAAGATGTTGCTTGACAAAGAATGCTCAGAGTTTGTTAATGTACACATTTTGATTATTTTAATAAACTTTTGAAGTTGGCTTGTGGTTTTGAAATACTTTCATTCCTTCAATATAATCTTAAAGACATTGTCAAGTTGTGATTCTTTAATGTTAACATGAACTTCAAAACTATATTATCCTGTTGAATATTTGTGTCTGTTAGTCAGCTGATGATATTTTTTGAAACTGATAACTTTGAAGTTAGTCTCCATAAGCAGACTCCCCTGTCTGTTTGGGACCAGCTGCCCATTTCACCTATTTCTGAAGACTTACTTCTGACACTGGAATATATTTGATCTTAAAAGATATCCCAGCAAGGCATTGAGCAAACAAAACAAAATCAAATAAATAAATCTGGATTTTAAAAAAATCTGAATTTTTTTCTCCTGATGCTAGTGACAATATGAGTGCTCAGGAGAATTTGCGAGCTAAAAAATAACTTATGACCTGTGGAACTATGGAATAGAGTTGAGTATCCTGACACCCAGCCTCAAATACAAGATCATTTAATCTTAGATAAAGGAGCAAAAAGTACAAAATGGTGCAAGGAAATCCTTTTCTACAAGTGGTTCTGGGAAAACTGGGCAGCTACATGTAAAAATATGAATTAAGACCTCTGTCTAACACCATGCACAAAAATAAGATCAAAATGGATTAAAGATCTCAATATCAGACCTGAATCCATAAAAGTACATTGAAGAAAATATAGAAAAACCCCTCCATGACATTGAAGCTAAAGGCATCTTCAAAGATGAAACACCACTAACAAAGCAACTAAAAGCAAAGATAAACATATGGGACTACATGAAACCAAAAAGCTTCTTCACCTCAAAGAAACAGTGACAAGATACAAAGACAGTCCACAGAATGGGAAAGAATATTCACCAAAAACCCAACTGATAAGGGATTAATATTCAGGATATATCAGGCACTGGTAGAACTTTACAAGAAAAAAAAACAGTCAAACCGATCAAAAAATGGGGAGAAGAAATGAAAAGAAACTTCGACAAGGAAGAAATTTGTATGACTTGAAGACATATGAAAAAATATTCATCATCATTAATCTTCAGAGAGATGCAAATGAGATATCATCTCACACCACAGAGACTGGTGGATATTCAAAAGAGCAAGAACAAGTGCTGGTGTGAATGCGGTGAAAAGGGGACTCTCATCCACTGTTGGTGGGAATGTCGACTGGTACAGCCTTTTTTGGAAAACAATATGTACATTCCTCCAAAGGAAGAGCTCCCATTTGATCCAGGCATACTACTCCTGGGAATATACCCTGGGAAGCCAAGAACACACAGCGGAAATACCATCCACACTTTTATTTTCATAACAGCACTATTTACAATATCCAGAATCTGGAAACAACCAGAGTGCCTGAGAACTGATGACTGGATAAATAAACTGTGGTACATCTACACAATGGAATACTATGCAGCTGTTAGGAGAAATGAAGTTATGAAATTTGCCTATAAATGGATGGACATGGAGAGGATCATGTTGAATGAAATTAGCCAGAAGGAAAAAGACAGATATAGAATGACTGCATTTATTTGCATGATATAAATATATATAAATGTATAGTATGATATCAATATTCAAGGTCAGACAAAACATGGTTCAGGAGGTCTTCTCAAAGGTGGAATCTACCACAAATGTGTGCGAGTCAGAGGTTAGGTAAGACAGAGAAGGGAACAGTGTGCTAATAGTTCTCAAAAGTGATAATACCAGCCTAGAAATAAGCATTGAATATAAACAAAAGATACACATGATAACCTCTAAACGTTGTATTGCAATCCACAAAGTATAAGAGAAGGAAGAGATAAAGAGAGAGAGAAAGAAAAAGAAAGAAAAGAGATAAAGAACCTGCCATAGAGGCAGGCTAGGGAAGGGGGGGGAATCGGTGACATTGGTGGTGGGAAATGGGCACTAGTGGAGGGGGATGAGTGCTGGAACACTGTGTAACCAAAACCCAAATATAAACATCTTTGTAATTGTATATCTCATGTTGGTATAACATAATATTGAAAAAATAACTGATAGCCCTATCCTTTATTCAAATGCCACATTAATCTCTACCAAAACAGACACAGTACTTCAAAGAATACAATTACCCCAAATATAAAAAAAAGAATGAATGAAACTTCAAAATTACTTTGGTTATCCATTTTGTAAACTTGTTCATGAAACAGCATCCTGGGAGGTGTGGAATAAGAAAACTCCTGTTTTTACCATAGGAAACTCCTTTTATCATTCTATAGAATTCTACCCTTCACATTATATTACCCCTGATAACACATGTAATTAACTAAGAAGCCTATGTCCTTTAAAATGTGCCTTTTCCTCTGGGGCACCCTTGAGAAAGGGTCAGGCTGAGTCCCCATCCTCAGATGCCACCACACCAATGACCCAACTCCCTGCCTCACACTTAATCTCTGCAGAAACACCACAATATGAAAATTCTAGGTATATCTGTTTTCAGGCTGAGAACTCTGGTATCTTCTTGGAGTAGGAATGTGTAGCATGGTAGCATTGTCCACATCATATGGTCACTACTATGTCCAACTCAGTCATTAACCGAGCTCTTTAGATCCTAAAGTTTCTAGACCATTTACTGTCAAATAACACTGCCAATTTCCACAATACTGACTTCCAAGTAGGAGCACACCAAATTAGAAGAAAAAGTAATATAGAAGCCAACTAAGCCTCACAAACAAAAACAATAACAAAGAAGGCTCAACTAGCATACATAAATGAAAATAATTAAATAATGAACATACAGAATCTATGTATTTTATAATAAAATACAGTCCTGGTGCCATGCAAGTAAAGCGTAAAGGCATATGTCAAAATTTAGCTGAGAATTGGACATGCATTAATATAAACCTGGAGACAAACATAAGATAAAAGTTAATATTTATTTCATTTTCAAAAGATACTTCTATGGTAAGAACAGTTAATAACAAAGTGCTACTACTAAGCTAGCACATGTATACATGATTAAAATAAGATTAAATAACTAAAAAAATTCCATTTATGTGGCGTTCACTATTTTAATATGATATATGAGAATAATAAATCTAATATATTCAATGCAAAAACAAAAAATCCTATTTTCAAAGGACAACAGTTGGGGGTAGAAGTGACAGATTAGTTGGTAGGGTGTTTTCTTTTGCCACACAACCTACCTTTGATCTCAAGCACCAAATTTTGTACCCCACACCTGCCAGGAGTAACTCCTGGGCACCACTGGGTGGGCCCAAAAAATATAAAGAGAGAACAAGATATAAAAGACACCACTCCCTGTCCCTTTAACATCAAGGGAAAGTGTTATAGTGCCCTCAGCTGCTACATTTTATAGAAATTAAAAATTTAGGCTTGGGATCAGGAATTGTTGGAAGAGTCAGTACAATAATGTGCACGGAAGCACATATTTTAGGGTCTGATATCTAGTCAAATTTGTCATTGAATCTGTTGCCTAAAAGCAATATACTTAAAAATAAGTATATTTTTCTGAACTTTGACTCCTTTGTGAGTGCTGGACATGATGAGCATTGTTTGTCTTATAAGAATCTTTGTGGTTAAAAGGAGGTGTGGTCTGGAACTCACTATTAAATATTCAGATAGAGACATCATACATCATTAGTATACGTAGGGCAAGCCACAAAGTGTAACAGCAGAGAGAGAAATACAGGGACATAGACAAAGAGATAGACAGAGAATTAAAATGTGCCTGCAATAGGGGGCAGGCAGTGTTTGGGTGATGGGAGCATGTTTGGGATATGGGTGGTGGGAATTTGGTTCTGGTGGAGGGGATGGGTTTTTGGAACACTGTATGGCATGACCCAATTATGAACATCCTTTTAATTGTATATCTCACACGAGCCTGGCTGTGATAGTCTGGTCTGCTGGGTGGAGTTGGGACAAGAGGGAAGTCGGATGTGGAAAATGGCGGCCCCCATGGAGTAGGGGGTTGTCTGGCTTGTTTTGAGGCTCTGCTGGGGTGGCAGGCCAGGGCTAGAACCCGCCATGCCTCCCGGGCACCTCATGAGCGGCTGGGCACAGGGAGAGAAAGTAGCGGCTCTGCCCATGTCTGAGAGTCTCTGGTTCAGAATACCTGGGCCAGATTGATAAAAAAAAAAAACTGCTGCAGAGGGGTGGTTGTCGATGATCCAGGCTGTGATAGTCTGGTCTGCTGGGTGGAGTTGTGACTAGAGGGAAGTCGGATATGGAAAATGGCGGTCCCCATGGAGTCGGGGTTGGGGGGTGTCATCTGCCTTGTTGTGAGGCTCTGCTGGGTTGGCAGGCCAGGGCTAGAACCCGCCATGCCTCCCGGGCGCCTCATGGCGGCTGGGCACAGGGAGAGCAAGTAGCATCTCTGCCCTATGTCTGAGAGTCTCTGGTTCCAGCATACCTGGGCGGATTGAAATAAAACTGCTGCAGGGTGGGTGTCGATGATCCGGGCTGTGATAGACTGGTCTGCTGGGTGGAGTTGTGATGAGAAAGAAGACCAGATGTGGAAAACGGTGGCCCCCATGAAGTCGTGGGGTTCGTCTGGCTTGTTGTGAGGCTCTGCTGGGGTGGCAGGCCAGGGCTAGAACCCTCCATGCCTCCCGGGCGCCTCATGACCAGCTGGGCACAGGAGAGAGCAAGTAGCAGCTCTGCCCCATGTCTGTGAGTCTTGGTTCAGCATGCCTGTCACTTATCTTCCTGTTATTCATCGGTTTTGCTCGAGGGGCGTCAGTAACATCTCTGTTCCAGTGTCTTGGGCGCCTCCTGCCAGCGCCCAGCACGTTGCGGGGCTGAGTCGGTGGCGGTCCGCGGTCTTCTTTCCTCCATGGCACTGCAGAAGCGGAAACTACTCACGGCCAAAGCGCCCCCGCCCAGGGGGGCGGAGCGATGGCCCAGCTGGTAGGGGCGTTTGCCTTGCGCCCGCCGGCCCATGCCGGCCCGGGTTCGATCCCGGCATCCCATATGGTCCCCGAGCACCGCCAGGAGTGATTCCTGAGTGCAGAGCCAGGATTAACCCCTGAGCATCGCCGGGTGTGACCAAAAACCAAAAAAAAAAAAAAAACGCCCCGCCCAGAGGCTCAGCCGTGCCAGTCTGGCTTTTTTTTTTAAATAAAGGAAATAAAGAAAACAAAATGGAAGGAAAGAAAAGTGAATGGGAAGGGAAAGAAAGTATATTTCAAATTTTTTTAGGTTCATAATATTTAAAGGTTGTGCAAATTAATTTTAAATTATTTTGAAGCCCAGTTTTTTACTTTCCATTCTTTCAAAGTAAGAAACATAGGTAAGGCACAAATATTTCATTTACAAAAAAAATTGTTTCGGCCAAGAAAAAAATTGCTGTAGAAATTAGATCTCAGTTCATTACTCTCTTCATAAACTAATATAATTCTCAGAGAATCATTATAAGCCAAAAGTTATTCAGTTTCTAAAATCTTGGAATAATTTATCAACCATGAAATCCAGAGTCTGTGGGAAGAGAAGCATCTGTCAGTGATGAATTTGGCCCTCAAGCTAGGATAGAAAGTTTTGGTCAGAACACTAAGATTGATAATAAAAATTCCCAGTGACTTTTAAATTTTTAGCATATTATGTGATATGTTTTTCAAAATTACTTTTCAGATAAAGTTTCAGGAAAAGTTCTGAATAAAACGTTCCAGCAAAGTACTCCTTTTTTCTTCCATGTTTTCTTTTTGAATACTTGTCTTTTTGGCCAGAAATATTTTTCACATGCCCAACAAAATATGCAAAATGCAAATTAGTAAAGAATAGTGTACTTTAAAATATTATCATGCAAATCTATTTATTTTGACTGATGAAAACATTTCCATGAAGTTCTTTAAATATAATACTTTAATTAGAATCTCAGTGGTTAGTGTAGTAAAAAGACAAAGGTGTTTGCATCAGAAACAGAACACAAAGACCATTTAAACTCTTCAGCACAGGGCAATGCTCCCTAAAATATTTTCAGCAGTATTGTCATTGATAATCATAGGTGCAGCTGAGATGGGTCAACTTGGGAGAGTTGATGTCTTGCCAAATGTCACTTCTTCACTGGGCAGAATGAGGCTGGTTTTTCATTTTACTTTTGGTGTTCATTTGAGATGCCTGGAATAATACACATATCCCAAAGTGCAAACTGGGCAAGTGTATCATCAAACAAGAAAAGACAAATTGTTGGTTTCCCAAATGACTTTCACAATATTTTTTGTGGCCTTTGTCTAGGGATTTGTTTAGCTGAAGGACATGTGGCTAAATAGGAAAAAGAATCAAGAATTATCTTCGTTCAATATTCATCTGCAAAAATCTACTGAGATAATTTTCAATGCAATTTATTAAACTACACTCAATATTCTGATATTTTCTTTAATCCCTTATCCTTCTTCCTTGTGACAGCTGTTTGGCAGATTAGCATTCTCTACATTAAAGTCCTCATGCTCCCATTTTCTGTTAAAAGCTGATCAAAACATAAAATAAAGATCCAATAGTCTAAATTTTTTAGTCAGATTTACAAATTCAAAAGTTTTGATGCCAGTTGTTTCTCTGAGATTTTTCTATAACAAGCGATGGAATTTTTCAGTTCATAATATTGCCTTTACAGTCACCTATGAGATGCCTTCCTCTAGAGCTCAACAAATATTTTTATGAAGTTAGTATGTATTGTTCCACTTTCACAATGCCATCAACACCATATGAGAACAAGAATACTGATCTCATCCAGTGGATGTTTTGAATTCTCAATATAGCAGAAGCTTCAGATAATGTATGCTACTCCATATCTCATTGTCCAGAAAACACACTCAATGTTCTCTTGATAAAAATGTATGCATTTGTGGATAACTATCAACATCATTGCAGAGCCTGGCAAGCTACCCGTGTTGTATTTGATACGGCAAAAACCAGTAACAGTTATGGACCTTGTTCCTATGACCTGAAGGAATGGTTTGAGGCTCTTCCTGTCTCTGGAGCAAGCAGATGCCCTTGGACTACACTTGCTTATGGACATAGAGATTTTACTGGTGCCAGCTTGAGCACATGAACAAGGGGAAGACAAGTAATCAACATTATAGGTGACAACTGTAACAATTCAGATGGTGGGGCAATTTCCTAGACCATAAGCACATCAAGTGCACTATCTCCCAGCTGGAGCTTGTGTCACTTCAAACATAACCTAACTTTATCCTCAATATGATGACTCATCATATGGGTTTATGTGATTAAGTATGAAGATTAAAACTTCATTCAACTACAATACTTTGCAATGTATTTTATATGCTAGACAAATGAAATGCAACAGTAATGCCTGCTCTTTGATGTTTTCTACTCTTGCAATTTGAATAGCAAGAGCACAGCAAAAAATACAACCCACTCATCATCCCCAAATGACGCTTTTCTTAGGTTTTAATATTATAGTTTATAAGAGAAATTGCAACTAGTAATCAAAACAATGCATTATAATATTCTGTGTGCCAGGTATGCTAAACTACTTATATGTATTATTTACTTCAACATTTAAATATTTCCGTTATTGTTATGTGTATTATTTAATTCAACATTTAAATTTTTCCATTATTGTTTTTTTATTTTACAATTGGGGAAAAACCTCACTAAATATATGAACAGTCTTTGGCTATTCAGTCTTGCAGAAGTCTGACAACAGTGTTTGAATGCTCCACCTTTTTTTAGATATTTCCAGGTCCAAAAATGTCACTTGTCACTTGTCTTCCCATTGTTCATCGATTTTCTTTAGCGGGCACCAGTAATATCTCCATTTGTTGGCAATGAGGTCCATTATTCTTACTGTTTTTGAAATATTGAATAAACCACGGGTAGCTTGCCAGGCTCTGCCATGGCTCTGGGTTTTCCCAGGGGCCCTAATTCAATACTGAAGAAACTCTCTTAAGAGCTGGAGAAATAGTACAGAACATAGGCCTCTTGCCTGTCATGCAGCTGCTCAGGTTCAATTTCTGTAACCTATATGGTCCCCAAGAGTAATGTCTGAGCACGAGTCAGTAGCTAGCTCTGAGTGCTGATGGATGGGGGCTCTGAGTGCTGATGGATGGGGGGGCACGAATCAGGAGCTAACTCTGAGTGCTGATGAATGGGGGCAGCACAAAACAAAACAAGAGCCTAAACCATAAAGATATGAAAAGGAGTTCACACCCATTGCCATGTTTCCTTGTGTCCTTGTGTCAGACCATTTATATAGGGTGTTTCCTTATATAAACTTTCAAGAGAGGTACCTTCTTGTTTTATATTTAGAGAACTGAGCATTTGAGGGAAGTTGAATGATTTGTCTAAGAACATGCAATTAATATCTCAATGTTCCAGCTGGCATTGTGGTACATGCATAAAAAATGTCACATTATATGCAAATCATCTGCATTCCCTCTGCTGATTCCCTGACATACTCGACTTGATCTGCCCAGAGTGTGATCTTTATACTCTCCCCTGGATTTAAGCATCACAAGGAGAAGTGCCTACTTTTCTTTAAGATTTATAATGATTCTAGGATGACAGCAGGCAGAAAAACTGAAAGGATGCATACATGGATGGATGGTTGCACAGACAAATGAGTTTGATGTGGGGAAAAGATTCAGGATATGCAAAACTTATATCTACCTCATTTTATTGTAAAAACTGTTCCAATGTTGGGACCAGAACAATAGTATAATTGGTAGGCTGTTTGCCTTGTATGTGACCAAAAGTATCAATTATAATGTTACTTGTTGTCCTTACAAAATTAGAAGTGTTCGAAATCTAGATGAAGCTCATAGATAGCAGATTTTGAGTTGGAAATCACTAGTATATAGAACGTGGTTCAAATTCTAATACTGTTCATGGATTGGAAGAATTAAGATTGTCAAAATGATGATACTCCCTAGTGCTTTATATTGATTCAAAATGGTCCATATAAGGATACCAATGACATTCTTTAAATAAATTGAACAAACACTCCTGAAGTTTGTATGGAATAACAAACCCCCCATGGATAGCTAAAATAATTCTTGGGAAAAAGAAGATGAAAGACATCACCTTTCCCAACTTCAAACTTACTAAAAAGCAGTAATAATTAAAACATCATGATTCTGGAGTAAAAACAGACCCATGGACCTATGGAATAGAGTTGAATATCCTAAAACACAATATCTTCTCAAATATATGATCACTTCATCTTGATAAAGAAGCAAAAATATTAAGTGGAGCAAAGAAACAAGTGGTGCTGGGAAAACTAGGCATCTACATGTAAAAGAATAAACTTAGACCTCTTTAATGCCATGCACAAAGTCATATCACAATGGGTTTAAAACCTCAACATCAGACATGAATCTATAAGGTACAGCAAAGAAACATAGGCAAAGCCCTCTACTAACATTGAAGCTAAAGGCAGGTTCAAAGACAAAACACCACTTACAAAGCAAGTGGAAGCAAAAATAAACAAATGGGATTATACGAAACCAAAAGCTTCTGCATCTAAAAAAGAAAGTGACCAAGTTTCAAAGACATTCCACAGAATAGCAAAGAATATTTACCCAATATCCATCTTATAAGGTTCAAATCAATGATATACAAGAAACTGGTAGAACTTTACAAGAAAAAGCATCCAACCCCATTAAAAATGGGAAGAAGAAATGAACATAAACTTCCTCAAAGAAATGAACAGAAACTTCCTCAAGAGGCCTATGGAAAAGTGCTCTTCATCATTAATCATCAGGGAGATGAATGATTTCATCAAAATCAAAACAACAATGAGATATCATCTTACACCACAGAGACTGGCACACATCCAAAAGATCAGGAACAACTAGTGCCGGAGTGTATATGGGGAAAAAAGGGACTCTCACTCACTGTTAGTGTGAATGCTGAGTGGTCTAGCCCTTCTGAAAACAATATGGATATTCCCCAAAACTTGATATTGAGCTCCCTTTGACCCAGCATAACCACTACTAGGAATATATCCCAGAGACCTAAAAAACACATAGCAGAAACACCATAAAGAAATAATGATACATCTACACAAAGCAATATTATGCAGCTTTCCAGAAAATTTGACAAAGCCATGAAATTGCCTAAAAATGGAAGATTATCATGCTTACTGAAATTAGTCAGAAGGTAAAGTACAGATATAGAGTGACTGCATTCATTTGTAAGATATAAATATATAAATATATGCCAGTGATCTACTAACTGTTGAAAATGGTAATGCCAGATTAGAACTGAGCATCGAATTTAGGCAAAAGGTTATACATGATAACCACTAAATGTATGTATTGCAAGCCACACGTATAAGAGAAGGGGGAAGAAAAAGAAGGAGGAGGAGAAGGAGGAAGAGGAGGAGGAAAAGAAGATGGAAGAGGAGGAGGAGGAATAGGAGGAAGAGGAGGAAGAGGAAGAAGAGGAAGGAGAGGAAGAAAAGAAGGAAGAGGAAGAAGGAGGAGGAAGAGGAGGAGGACAAGGAGGAGGAAAAGGAGGAAGAGGAGGAGGAGAAGAAGAACAACAACAAGAACAAGAACGAAAACAAGAAGAACAAGAACAAGAACAAGAACAAAAAGAACAAGAACAAGAAGAAAAAGAAGAGCTATATAACTATATGGGCAGGTTGGGGCTGGGTGGGAGGGAATCTGGGGAGATTGGTGGTGGGAAATGTGCACTAGTGGAGTCAAAGGTGCTAGATCATTGTATGACTGATGACTGATACCAAATCATGAACGTATTTGTAATTTCATATCTCAGGCAGGTATAATAAATAAAAAATTAAGAAGTGAACAAAGAACTAGAAACAGCAAAAAAGCACTTATAAAGTAAAATGCATCAGTAAGATCTAAGAAGATCTTCCAAGTGCTCTTTGTACTGAAGGGAGTGTATTTATATGCTTAAAATAGCTTTATCAGGGTAATATATGTATACAAAAATTACATGTTTAATACACACAACTTAAAGTGTCTGGTATTTGTATGTAACTGAAAAGCACTACTGCTTGTGTGCCTTTTTAGTTACATACATTTTGGAGTAAAAGCAGTTAACAGATTTGCCCTTAAAAAAGTTTAAGTACATACTACAGTACACTTCCATGTACAGAACTGGTTCTCAAATTGTTCAGGATAATGAACTATTTATTAATAGCGGTCTATTAATGGATCTATAAAAATGCCTGTTGAAGAACAGCAAATTTGTTGGGACATAAAGTAAGTTCAGTGGATTTAGGTGTGATTAGATAGTGTAAGAATAAAGACACTGAATTTAGACTACCATATTAAAAATTAAAGTCATTGACGAAAAACAGGAAGAATAATAAAAATAATGCATGGACTCAAAGTAACCTAAGATTTCATAAAATTGAAGATTGTGTGCATGCTATAGAGTGATATCACTATAATGAAATTAAAGGAGATAGAAGAAAGAACAAATAGATGCTATCATAGTTTTTATAAAAATACAATTTATAAAAACAGACTGATTTTTTAGAAAAAATACATATATTAAAATAGTCAAATCCTTAAATAGATTAATGATTCACAGAATAGAACTGGAGCTTCAGAAGATAAAGGTTTAATCATCGCTGGATAACAGGTTTACTCTTATATTTGGACCTTGGTTTCACTTGGCTAAGAGGGATACAAAGTTTAGTTAACTCAAATAGGGTACAGCTATCTGTTTTAAATATATGCTATTAGGGGATGATAATTTCCTTAAATAATTAGCACATAATTAAATGGAGTGCATGAAATAAAAAAGTACTTAGCAAATAGAAAATTCTGTCCAAATATTTTTCAAAATATTTCATTTGCACATAATTTAAAACTTTTATATTATATCTAGTTTGGTTCTGAAAGCTTAGAGTTTTTAACATTTGATAATGGCAGAAGTCAGAATAGAAAGCATGGGAGTCATTTATAAAGGAGTCAGGGAAATCACAGTCAAGAATTTCCTTGAATGCTCTACCGAATATCACATATGGTCTTGAGTCTTGCCAGGAGTAATCAATCCCTGACCTCAGAGCCAAGAGTATGTCCTAAACAATGCTGAGTGTGGCCCAAACATCAAATACATAAAAATAAATTAAATAAAAGCATATGAATGAAAAAAAGAATTTCCTTGAATTTGTTTCAAGTGCCACAGGTTAGCAGATATAGCACCATAAAATCCTGAAATAACACATTTGTAGCCATCTGGTTCAGACGTGTTTTCTGATATCACTAATCAATAACTTGCTTTTATAAAGTGGAGAAGCCCTCTTGTTCTAGCTCAGCTTACAACCAGACAAGCATTTCCATACTATACATGAAGACAAGATACACATATGCTGATCCAGAGACTCACACACACGGGGCAGAGCTGCTACTTGCTCTCCCTGTGCCCTGCTGATCATGAGGTGCCAGGAGGGATGGCAGGTTCTAGCCCTGGCCCGCCACACCAGCAGAGCCTCGCAAGAAACCAGAGGAACCCCACACCATGAGGGCTACCATTTTCCACATCCGGACTCCCTTCTCAGCTCCACCCAGCAGAAGAGCTGCGCGGTTCATCAATAATTGCTCGAGTTCTGAGGTGACTACTAGAGTATCCCACCTGCACAGCAGAGCCTGACATGCTACCCGTGTCATATTTGACATGCCAAATATCAGTAACAATTATAGACCTCATTCCCATGACCTGATGGAATGGTTTGAGGCTCTTTATGTTCCTGAGGCGGAATGATGCCCTTGGGGTATCTCACATGTGACAGGACATATTGAGATGTTAATGGTGACTGCAAATCGATGATATACAGGAAGACAGTGATACAGTGATACTTATATAGATTTTCTAAATTAATAGTTATAGAGAAATAGTATAACTTACTGGTTGCTTGTCTGTCAAGCGTCCTCTCACACTCTAATAACATGTCTCTTCACTCTCTTACAACTCCAGACTAATATGAAAAAAAAACCCTTCTAATTTGTACTCCTTTTATTCATAGGAATTGAGCTGTTCCAGAGTCAGGGACACTGTCTCGTTTGCCAAGGCATCGAAAATCAGATGGGCTGGACATGTAATGCAATTTGGAGATGACCGCTGAACTAGATCCGTTACTGACTGGATCCCATGGGATGTCAAAAGATCACATGGCCGCCCACCTATAAGATGGTCAGACTTCTTCGTTAAGACCCTGAACAAATGGTTTGAGGCTCTTCATATTCCTGGAAGCAACCAGATGCCATTGGGATACACTGGCAGGTGATAGGGTCAAATGGAAATGTTACTGGTGCCCTCTTGAGCAAATCGATGAATAACAGGATGTCAAGTGATCAAGTAATCAAGTGATTGTTGGTCGAAAATTTCAGTATGGGCTTGAAAAAAGTTGTAACCCAGTAGAAAAGAATATGAATGAATGCAATGAATAAAGGCGATGGTTGCCACTAGGAAGAGGATGAGCAATATGATAATCAGTTATTTACTATCCCTTTGTAGACTCACTATAGGATATACTATCCTGTGCCTAAATTGTTTCCACAAGATTAAGTACTGTTCCACATGCTAGGAACTTTATCTCTATGCTGTGACCTGTTTTAGAGTAAAAGTTTTAATGGCCAATCAATATGCTGGGTCTTGAGAAATGACAAGCACTTTTCATATTAAAAGACATTGTCTAATATAAAAAATAAGAAAAAAACACTACGGTCATTGTCCAAATACATGAATTATTTCAATTTGCTTTCTTTTTTTGGTTTGTATTTCAGTTGAATTCTGTGGCAGGTTTTTATGTGGTCACCTAGTGATAACACAATTATATTGAGTTCTCTGGGCAAAAACATGCTCATATAGGTTTCAACATTTTTTTATTTGTGGGTGTGAGGGTAGTGGGGCCATATCCTATGGTACTCAAGGCCTTTTTCTGGCTCTTTGCTCAGGGATTACTCCTGGTGAGTATAAAGAGATTACATGTGGTGCAGGAGAAACAACTTGGGAGGGCCTTATGCAAGTCAAACTCCCTACCCTTTGTACTATCTATGTTCTTCCACTTGTATCTTTAGAAAATGTAATATAATCTTCAAATTTCCACTATTTAAACTATATACAGATATCATTTAAAAATATACATATATTTAAAAGTATATACAGATATCATTTAAAAACTATGTATATAGTTTTAAATATAGAAATATATATTATATACATATAACATATATATGTATGTGTACATATATTTATGTATGTATATATACATTTCTAGGGCACACCCATGGTGCTCAGGGTCTGATCCCAGCTGTGTGCCCAAAAGTGATGCCTGGTTGTGCTCAGGGTCCAAAAAAATTTCTCAGTTATTGACAGGCATCAGTTGCACCCATGACAACTATCTTAACCCATGTACTTTAATCATCTGGTCTCTGAAACTGTATTTTCCTTATGAAACAAAACTCGTTATGAAATTTGTTGACAATGGAAAGTTTCCTTATGAAACAATAAAAAGTTTCCTTATGAAACAAAACAATTTATAAAGCATTTAATAAGTTCATTGAAAGCCATTTAAATATGAATTAATGTTTGATCACTGAAGCTGACACCCAAATCATATCTTTTAGAGACTGCACACAAATTATATTTATCTTTTAGAGACTAAAATGCATTCTGAAACCGACATAAGTCATAACTTTGTTTAACAGTAACCTCCCATGAATGACTTTAAAGTTCAATGTCCTATATCTTAAGTGGTTAAGAGGATGACTAAAGCTAACTGGGTCACTTAATCAATTCCACTGGGTCTCTTCCATGTATGTGAGAATTATACTTACCAGCATTATCTTTCTTTTCCCTTCTTAGAGAAGTTATACACTTTATTGAATAAGAGAATCAGTATATATTCAATTATACCAACTACTACTGTAATTTAGAAAGATATTTTAATAGGGGCCATGTTTGATTGATTTGGGCAGAATTAAAAATATATATACATATAGTTTGGCAGGAGGAGCCACATCCCACTGAGTTCAGGGCCCATGTAGTGCAAGGGATTGAATTCAAAGTATTCACTAAAGTTTTTTTTTAAACCATCTTCAGTTACATAAATCTTCTATCTAAACCAAAAGTTAAGCTGAGTACTTTGCTTCAAATACAACATCACCTATTCCTCCTTCACTTTTATATTGATTGATTTATATATATATTTATTTATTTATTTTGCTTTTTTGGGTCACACCCGGCAATGCTCAGAGGTTTCTTCTGGCTCTGCACTCAGGAATTACTCCTGGCGGTGCTCGGGGGACCATATGATATGTCAGGGGATCGAACCCGGCCGGCATGGGCCGGCCGCATGCAAGGCAAACACCCTACCCGCTGGGCTATCGCTCTGGCCCCTCACTTTTATGTTTATAAACTGATCCTACCACAATTATGAACCACAAATGTCAATAGCAAAATATTACTCATTTGTTTAATGTATCTTAATATATACAAAAAATATACTTTTTAAGAATCAACAAGTATAAATATTTTGGTGTTCTTGTTATACTGAGAAAATATCTCATTTTGTATACTACGAAAAACATATTTAAGAGTTATTCTTTTTCTTTCACTGTGAATGGTGTACAAGTCAGCCTGTCTTCAAAGCCCCCATAGTCATCTTGGTCTGCTTTCTGTTCCTTAGAAGACTGGAGTTCAGTAGACTTGGATATACATCAAGACACAAAAGGAAAAATTTCATTTTGTAAGAATCTCTACTCACATAAAAGACCTGAAGATTTGAGAAAACTCAAGATAAAATGTGCTTCTATCTCAGGATACCATATGCTAAGCTTGAAGTTATATCTATCCCTTAATTATTTAACGTATATTATATTATTTTTATATAGAATAATATAACGAGTCATCCTGAACAGGATTGGCAGAACACTAGATGAAGGACAACCATGCGAGCAAACTGGCTTCCAGAAAAGATTCAACACAATCGACCATATCTACAC